>SKCR01052998.1:0-49042 GCA_019454045.1 Zanthoxylum bungeanum | reverse complement strand
TTTCATGGAGCAACAATTCAGGGCAAAAGAACAATCCACCACCAGGATTCCAACATCAGAACTATCCACCACTGGATTCCAGCAACAGAACAAAGGCCAAGAACAGATAAATGAACCAGGAATAATAGAAGTGTTGAATCATTAAAAAAGTACGATGCTATGTTTCAGAGCCAATCAGCTTCCATCAAAGCACTGGAGAATCAAATCGGACAACTGGCCAACGCTCAGAGTTACAGACCGCCAGGTAATCTTCCCAGCAACACAGAACCAAATCCAAGGAACCGAGGGAAGGAGCAATGTCAAGCTATACCTTAAAAAGCGGTACTGAGATCAATAAAGATGTTGGATCAAAGCAACAGTTGAGGAAGTTCCAAAGATGCAGTTCCACAGATGGAGGAAAAAGAAGCAAAGGAAAAAAAGCAAAGGAAAAAGAACAGATCATTCCACCTCCACCTTTTCCTCAACGTCTTCAGAAAAAAAAACTGGACAAGCAGTTTGCTCGATTCCTGGAGGTGTTCAAAAAGCTTCACATCAACATTCCATTTGCAGAAGCCTTGGAAGAAATGCCCAGCTATTAAAATTCATTCATGAAAGACATTCTTTCACAAAAGCGAAGATTGGGAGACTACGAAACAGTAGCATTAACGGAAGAATGCAGCGCCATCATTCAGAGGAAACTTCCCCCGAAGTTGAAAGATCCTGGCAGTTTCACTGTCCCATGCACCATTGGAGAACATTACATCGGTAAGGCTTTATGTGATTTAGGAGCCAGTGTTAACTTGATGCCTTTCTCTATTTACAGGAAACTGCAGATTGGAGAAGCAATGCCTACCTCAGTTTCATTGCAACTTCTGACCGAACACTCGCATTTCAAGAGGTGTTGTTGAAGATGTGCTGGTCAAAGTCACAAACTAATTCTCCCAGCAGATTTCATCATCCTTGACATGGAAGAAGACAAAGAAATACCTATCATTCTTGGGAGACCATTCTTGGCTACAGGTAAAACTGTGATTGATGTGCAAAAAAGAGAACTGACCATGAAAGTGCAGGACCAAGAAGTGACCTTTAATGTTTTCAAAGCCATGAAATTTCTGAGTGATGAAAAGGAAGAAGAATGCTTCAGAGTTGATGTTGTTGAAAGTATCGTTCAAAATACTGAGCCAAATCCCACAGATACACTTGAAGCTTGCATCACCAACATGACTGAAGGCGAGCTAGATGCTGAAATCCTGGAATGTATCAACTACCTTGACAAACCATTCCGATTCAAAGCAACACCACTAGTTGAAAGCTTGGAACTGCCAAAGAAAGATCGAATCAAGCCTTCGATTGAAGAACCACCACAGTTGGAGCTGAAGTTACTTCCGAGCCATCTCAGGTATGCATTTCTTGGAAACTCTCTGAATTACCTGTTATTATTTCTTCTTCACTAACATGGATCAGGAAGAAAAGCTACTGAGAGTATTAGAGAGCACAAAGAGCATTGGCTGGACTATAGCAGACATTCGAGGCATTAGTCCATCATTTTGCATGCATAAGATTCTGATGACGATGAATACAAACCCACAGTGGAGCATCAACGGAGACTCAATCCAATCATGAAGAAGTTGTGAAGAAAGAAAAATCATCAAATGGTTGGATGCTGGCATCATTTACCCCATCTCAGACAACAGTTGGGTGAGTCATATGCAGTGTGTACCAAAGAAATGAGGAATTACTGTGGTCACCAATGAAAAGAACGAGCTGATCCCAACAAGAACAGTGACTGGATGGAGAGTATGCATGGACTACAGGAAACTTAACAAAGCCACGAGAAAGGACCATTTTCCGCTACCATTATTGACCAGATGTTAGACAGACTGGCAGGACATGAGTTCTATTGCTTTCTGGACAGATATTCAGGATACAATCAGATTTCCATCGCACCAGAAGACCAGGAGAAAACTACCTTTACATGTCCCTATGGTACTTTTGCTTTCCGCAGGATGCCATTTGGATTATGTAATGCTCCTGCTACATTTCAGCGTTGCATGATGGCCATCTTCTCAGACATGCTAGAGCAGAGTATGGAGGTTTTTATGGATGATTTTTCTGTGTTTGGAGATTCTTTTGACCATTGTTTGCAAAATTTGAAACATGTGTTACAAAGGTGCGAAGATACAAACCTGGTACTCAACTGGGAGAAATGCCACTTCATGGTGCAAGAAGGCATTGTTCTTGGACTCGGATCTCACAAAAGGGAATCGAGGTAGACAAAGCAAAGATCGATACAATTGAGAAAACTACCTCCACCAACATCAGTAAAAGGCATACGGAAGTTTTCTCGGACATGCAGGATTTTACAGGAGATTTATCAAAGACTTTTCCAAGATTGCCAAACCTCTTTGCAATCTTCTGGAAAAGGATGTGTCTTTCAACTTCACCAAAGAATGCCAGGAAGCTTTCGAGATCTTAAAACAGAAGCTGATTTCTGCCCCCATCATTAGTAGCACCAGACTGTACCATTCCATTTGAAGTGATGTGCGATGCTAGTGATTTTGCTGTAGGTACAGTTTTGGGACACAACGTAAAGCAAAGATTTTCCACACCATTTACTACTCCAGCAGAACTCTGAATGAAGCTCAACTCAACTACACAACCACCGAAAAGGAGTTGCTCGCAGTTGTGTAAGCTTTTGACAAATTCCACTCATATCTGCTGGGTCCCAAAGTGGTGGTCTACACAGATCATTCAGCAATCAAATATCTGATCACAAAGAAAGATGCCAAACCCAGATTGATCCGTTGGATACTTCTTCTGCAAGAATTCGACGTGGAGATACGAGACAGGAAAGGGACAGAGAATCAGGTGGCAGATCATCTATTGAGGCTTGAGAATGGAGAAATAGCTGGCAAAGAACTATCAATCAAAGAAACTTTTCCAGATGAATAGCTGTTTGCCATGAAACAACAGGAAGTCCCTTGGTATGCTGACTATGTCAACTACATTGTGTCAGGAAAATGGCCGTTGGAATGGACAACTCAGCAACGGAAGAAGTTCTTCAAAGAAGTCAAGCACTATGTCTGGGATGAACCGTACCTGTTCAAACGGTGTGCTGATCAATTATTGAGACGATGTGTTCCACATGAGGAGGTCAACAGTGTTTTGCAGCACTGTCAGTCATCACCATATGGCGGACACTTCAGCGGAAACAAAACTGCAGCCCCAAAGTCCTACAATCAGGTTTGTTCTGGCCCACCCTTTTAAAGATGCTTATCTTTTGCTTTTCAATGTGACAGGTGCCAGAGAATGGGAAATATTTCCAGCAGAAACGAAGGACCGTTGCAAAACATTCTAGAAGTGGAAATATTCGATGTATGGGGTATTGATTTCATGGGACCCTTTGTTCCATCATTGGAAACCTGTACATCCTGGTTGCTGTAGACTACGTCTCCAAATGGGTTGAAGCAATTGCACTACCTTCCAATGATTCAAAAGTGGTGATCAAATTCCTGAAAAAGAACATTTTCACTCGGTTCGGAACACCTCGAGCAATCATCAGCGATTGTGGCTCTTATTCTGCAACAAATACTTCGATGCACTCCTATCCAAATACGGAGTTACTCACAAGGTTGCCACTGCTTACCATCCACATTCAAACGGACAGGTTGAGGTTTCAAACAGGGAGATCAAGAGAATCTAGAAAGAACCGTTGGATCAACAAGGAGGACTGGTCAAAATGGGCAACAGAGATGATGCTTATGGGCCTACAGAACAGCTTACAAGACACCCATGGTATGTCCCCATATCGATGTGGTGTTTGGGAAAGCGTGCCATCTACCAGTTGAGCTTGAACACAAGGCGTACTGCAGAAGTTGAATCTTGATTCACAAGTTGCAGAGGGAGAAACGACTTCATCAACTCAACGAATTGGAGGAGTTTCATCTACAGGCTTATGAGAATGCCAGATTATACAAAGAAAAGACAAAGAAATGGCATGACCGAAAAATAGTGCACAGACAGTTGGAACCAAGGCAGCAGGTGTTGTTGTACAACTCGAGGTTGAAACTTTTCCCTGGAAAGTTGAAATCTAGGTGGTCAGGTCCATTTGTGATCACTCAGGTTTTACCTTATGGAGCTGTTGAGTTACTGGATCCCAATACCAACAACACATTGAAGGTTAACAGTCAGCGTGTCAAGCACTATTGGGGAGAATCATTTGAGCGACAAAAAGAAAGTGTCACACTTTCAGATCCAGCCTAACGTTCAAGAAGTCACGTCTAGCTGACGACTTTAAACTTAGCGCTCGCATGGAGGCAACCCATGCAATTTTTGTATATATTGTGATTTGGTGTGATTTAATTTGGTGTGTTTTCTTTTTGCAGGTTAAGTCATTTCAGGAGGGAAGAAGCTCTAGCAAATCTTCACAAGCAATTTAGTTCTCTCCCTCAAAAATATCTGATGAAAGTTTACAAAGCTCGCTTGGAACGGATGAGACTACTAACAATCCATGGTGTTCCTAATGACATTCGTTGGGTAATTGAAGCAAGAGTCCGATTGGCAGGTGAGTCTTCTGACTCTTTTATTTCACATCTACCTGGTTTTGGAAGAAGCACCTATGCAAAGAAACGTAGAGCTAAGCAAATGGTGTTTGTTTCAAATGTGCACGATTTAATTGCAACACTCGTTGTCGTTCTTTAGGAATGGTGTCTGATAATCTCGAAGACAAAATTAAATTCATTAGGGATGGCTTGAGTAAGGAGTCTGTAGATGAAATATCTTCAACTCTTGAGACGCATCCCAGTGGATATGTTCACATAGCCATTCGCAAATTACATACACAATTCCAAAAGGAAAGACAACTGTTAAGTCTGGGAATCTGACTCAAAAAGACCCTGTTTGCCAATTTATAAGAAAATTGGATGGGAAGCTTGTCCCTGACGCATAGACGTCAATCAAGCCGTTACTTTTCTTGTAAATATTATATCTCTTTATCTTTTCTTAATAATTGTGATTTGTTTTGTTGTTTTCTTTTAATTTTCTCCGACAGGATCCAGACTTTTTTGACTATCACAATATTAATTCGCTACTAATCGTCCTCTGGAAGATACTTGTGCTATTTTTACTCACCCTTTTCAGGTACTATAAATTCAGTCCGTCATTGCACTTTTGAAGACATCCAGAGTAAAACATGGAAGCCACTTCAAGAAGATGAGTTGAAAACATATATGTGTTTTGCGGTAGTAGTGTTGGAACTAAACCACAATACGTAGAAGCAGCACAAGAATTGGGTCGAGTCTTAGCTGCAAGAAATATGCACTTAGTATATGGCGGAGGCAATCTTGGACTAATGGGGATCGTTTCAAAGGCTGTACAGGAGGGAGGGAGGCACGTTTTGGGAATCATCCCAAAACCCTTGGCAGAAGCAAATCTTATTGAACCATCAAACGGAGAGGAACTGATCGTGCCAGGTATGTCTGAACGACTGGTAGAAATGATTAATCGTGTTGATGCTTTTATTGCTTTGCCAGGTGGCTTGGGCACATTGGAGGAAATTTTTATAGTGCTATCTTGGGCGAACTTGAACATACACCAGAAACCAATTGGGCTGTACAACGTTGATGGATTTTATGATTTTCTTTGTGTGTTTCTTGATGATGCCCGGAGAAATGGGTTCGTGTCAAAACCTTTGAAAGAACTCCTCTTTACTGCTAGAACTGCTCCGGATCTAATAGACCAACTTATAGCCTATGAACCACGAGTTGACCCTATCCTTTCAAAGATAAATTGGTCTGAGGACGAACGTGGTGGAAAGAGGCGTCGGATTAATCTGGATCTTAACCTTTAATTTCCTGTAGATTTCAGCTAACCAGGTACGACCTTCGTAACTCTCCTTTTACTGTTTAAGACATTGGGGACAATGTCTCATTTAGGTTTGGGGGAGAGAATTAGTTGATCAGTACCTTGTTTTTAGTTGTATGTTGTTTTTATTTTTAGTCCTAAATTTTTTCGAAAAATACAAAAAAATTGAAAAATTTTCAAAAATTACAAAAATATTTGTGTTTTTAATTTGACTAAAAAGGTGAAATTGGTAAGAGATAGCTGAGTAAGGAGTTTCCACTCCTGATACGTATCTCAAGCCTATTTTCGAAACAAGTTAATTTTTGTTTATTTTATTTTGAATTATTTAATTTGTGAATTCTCCTTAAAACGGACTAAAAGGAATCTTCATATGCTCAATTGATAGATATTATCAACATATATAGTAACATACGGACATAAGCTAAAATTGAAAAGTTTGTAATATTCAGTGCTCTAGTTTAATTGGAGGAAACATCTCAAAAAGCAATGGAGTAAAAAAAAAAAAAAAAAAAAAAAAACATCTGAGATCCGAGTTATTAAGTTTGTAAGGGTGATTTAACACCTAGTGCCCTAAAGCCAACTGGTTTGGGAGTCACTGGCCCAAAGCTCGTTACATGGATCAAAGATGCTGCAAAAATATATATATCTGAAGTCTGGGTAATTAAGTCTGTAGGGGTGTCTTAACACCTGGTGCCCTAAAGCCAACTGGTTTGGGAGTCACCGACCCAACACTCGCTACATAGACGGAAGATATTGTATATAAATAAAAAAAATAGAGAAAAAATCAAAGAAAAAATCAGAAAAATTATTCCATTGCTATAAAAAAAGGTGTGAAATCTGATAGAACTTTAGGACAAAAATATTACTCTCTTATCAACTGCACTTATGACTGTTGTGGGCAAAAAAGTTGTTTAATATTTTTTTGGCTATTATATGAAGAATGAATGATAAAAATAATCAGAGAATTTACTTATTCAGTAATTTAGAATAAAACAAAACAACTAGTAACTTGGAGTAGAAGTTTCACCTGATTAGTCACTAACATCTTTATTCTCTTTTCGCTTGTCTTTTTGCTTTTGTGTGCATTAGTTTTACTACCATTTTACTTTTGTAAAATGTTTGTGGGTATCATTGCTGTAAACCCTCACGAGACTACAACTCGTCCACTAGGGACACCTAGGGGTTTAAAGGCTTGTTGCATATGCTAAATGCAACCGTGATCCCTACGAAAGTGGCTTAGTTTAATTTTAATTGTTTCTTGTATTTTATTTGGTTGTTTTGCTCGAGGACTAGCAAAATGTTAGGTTTGGGGGTGTGATGAGCGGAAAATATATCAATATTTACCGCCCCTTTTACTTAATATTTTGTTTAGTTTCTCGGGTTTGATGAACGTTTTGATATATTTTAGTTTATTTTGCAGATAAAATAATATTGGGACTTAATGAAATTATTTAGGACGAAATATGGGTCAAATAAGGGCAATTATTGGACTTGATATTTTAATTTTGGAGATTGGAAACTTGAAAGGGCGTTTTAACGAAGTGCAGTTTTGGAAATTCCAGTTTTGCGCATCTGTCGTATTTTGGGCATACCTTTTCACTCAGATATCGGATTGAGCTAATTCAAGTGCCAGATTAAAGAAGACTCGAAGATCTACAACTTTGAAAGACAAAATAATTTCGAATTCTGAAGATATAATGACCGAAATTGATGAACCATCCAGAAGTGTGTGATGTGTAATTATTAAAGTCATTATCAATCATTTTCAAAAAGCAAAATATAAATTAATAAATAATTAATAAAAATTATCAAATCACCACCAAACAAGATAAGCAATTAGTGGAGCAATTATGGATTTGGTGGAGTAATTAGTGGAGAAATTAATAATGGATTTGGTGGAGAATTTGATGGATGATTTGATGGAGGCAAAATTTTGCCTATAAATACCAAGCCATTTCATTTGTAAAATTCATACTTTCTTCTTTGAAAATTCCTAATGAATAAATAAGAAGATTGTATCTTGTTTGTTTATTTACAGCTTCCAGTAATTAATTTCCGCTTTCGCACTTTCTTTTCTTTATTTTTTCAGTTTTTACTTTTCGCAATTTACTTTTACGCACAAACCTTTTCTTTCTTTACTTTTGCAGTTTTTATTTTTCAAGCAATGAGGAGGTAACTCCCCCTTGCTGGGGTAAAAGGTAAAGCTTTTATTATTGCTATCTAGATTAATCTCCCTTAAAAATAATATATTCACTATTTAAAATTTGACTTAAAAAGGATACCGCTATATTGGTCGGTTGGTAATTTAATTTTAATATGGTTTAAACCTGACTAATCAAGGATACCGCCAGATTGGTCGGTTGGTAATTTAATTTTGGTTCCGCATTTATGGCTGGTTTATGGACAAATATTACCGCCTTAATGGCTGGTTGAACTTAATTTGACTTAATCAGGATACCGCCAGATTGGTCGGTTGGTAATGTTATCACAAGTTTATATTATTTTATGGGAGATATCTAAATTAGTAGTAGTAAAAGTAATTCCTTTTACCTTAGCATTTTATTTTATTGTAATTTACTTTTCAGTATTTACTTTACCGCATTTTTACTTTATGTCTCTTATTTTCAAGTTTTTTCTAGCCCTAGTTATGTGTTGTAACTAAATTAGTTATCTGGGGTTGTGATGAAATCCAATATCACCATTTTATAAGGGTTAGATTATAGCTTGGGTAATATAAAGATGTATTTATTGAGTCTTAAACTTAATGCTTTTTTCATTAACTGGCCATTAATAAAATTGATCTGGTAAATCTAAAATGAACTAGACATAGGGATTTTAGGTTTCAGCCTTAGACTCAATAGCCCACGATCTTCCTTGAGGATAGATAACCCTTTAATAGATTTCCTTACAGGATAAGAATATACCTGTCGGGCGGGGGTAGCCATAATTGGAACTTAAACTTAATGAATCCAGATAATTTGGTTGACATAGACATATGGTTCAATTGGGTTAAACTGGGTATTTGTGTCTAACCATCGACAGAGGCTCACACATAATTTAGTGTTCCAGGTTAATAAATCAATATATTACCCAACTTTAAGATAACCACTTCATCTTTAAAATGATATTGGAAGAAATCACAACCCTAGATAGTTTTTTATATTGAATTTTCTTAAAACCTATTTTCGAACAATTTTATTTACTTATTTTTAAATTTAGAATTGTCACCTTTTCAAATCTATCAAACAACCTGTTAGATACTAGTAATCATTTGACCTCATAAAATTAATAGCTTAGGTATTAAGTCCTCGTGGGATCGATAATTTTTATACTACTTGAACGATACGTGCGCTTGCGTTATACGTGTGTGTTTACGCCGGTCATACACCCACGATCTTCCTTGAGGATAGATAAGCCTTTAATAGATTTCCTTACATGATAGGAATATACCTATCGGGCGGGGGTAGCCATAATTGGAACTTAATCTTAATGAATTCAGATAACTTGGTTAACATAGGAATATGATTAATTGGGTTATACTGGGTATTTTTATTTGACCATCGGAAGAGGCTTTTACATAATTTCGTGTTTTAGGTTAATAAACCAATATATTACACAAATGTAAAATAACCACTTCATCTTTTAAAAAAAAATTTGAAGGATTCACAACGATGGATTATAAATTTGAATTTTCTTCAATCTACTTTCAAGCAATTTATTTACTTGTTTTAATTTTAAAGTCACCACCCAATCAAAAAATCAATCCATTAGATACTTGTAAACATTTAACTTCATAAATTGATAACAAAAGGTTTTAAGTCTTCGTGGGATCGATACTTTTTATATTACTTGAACGATACGTGCGCTTGTGTTATACGCTTGTGATTACGCCGGTCAAGTTTTTGGCGCCGTTACCGGGGACTTATTTATCTTTCACTATTAATTTTCAGGTTAGATACCTTTACTTGTATCTAATTTTCTTTTTACTTATTGTTTTTGTTTTATTATGTTTCAGGTTCTCAGACACTACATGAGACGAACCAGAAGCTTTGAACTCCGACCGCTTGATCCAGAGATTGAAAGAACCATCAGACAGTTGAGAAGGGAAAGGCGAGAAGGGCAATAAGCAATCATTAACATGGAACCTGAACCTTTGAACATTGCACCACCAATTACCATTCGAGACAGAACCATTCTGGTGGTTGACAGACTCATTTCTTGTATTGTACTTCCTCTCTTACCAGCAAATGCGGGTGACATCAAAACATGCATCCAGATGATTCAGCAGTCAGTACAATTTGGGGGAAATGCAACTGAAGATCCTAATGCCCACATCAGCAACTTCTTGGAGGTTTGCGGTACTTTCAATTACAATCGAGCAGCTGAAGAAGTAATGAGACTGTGAGTTTTTCCATATTCCCTGAAAGACAGAGCTAAAGCTTGGCTACATTCGTCACCAGCAGGTTCCATCACAACTTGGAACACTCTAGCCACCAAATTCCTTGTAAAGTACTTTCCACCAGCCAGAACTGCAAAGTTGAGGAATGACATCACATCCTTCGTGCAACAAGATTCAGAATCCCTTTGCGAAGCTTCTGAAAGATTAAAAAATTTACTCCAGAAATGTGCTCATCATGAGATCACAAAGTGGCTACAAGTCCAAACCTTCTACAATGGACTTTCTGGAATAATGAGAACCATAATTGATGCTGCTGCTGGAGGAGCTTTTATGACAAAAGGAAAAGATCAGGCTTGGGACTTAATTGAAGAAATGGCCAACAACAATTCTTTATGGCCAACAGAAAGGAGCATGATCCAAAGAATTGCAGGAATTTATGAAGTTGGAGCCAACACAGCACTGAATTCCAAGCTGGATGTGATTTGCAAAAATCTAGAAACTCTTAACATGAAAGTTAATGGTGGATCCACAAGTTCACCATTTGGAGGAGTACCTGAGTCAAAATCTTACAACCAACAAGAAGAGACAATGAACTATGTCAATAATTTCAACAGACAGAAGAACAATCTATATTCCAACACCTATAACCCAGGGTGGAGGAATCACCCCAATTTTTCATGGAGCAACAATTCAGGGCAAAAGAACTGCCTACCACCTGGATTCCAATAACCAAATAAAAGCCATGAGCATGAAAAAGAACCAGGAATAACAAAAGTGCTGGCCCAGTTGAAGAAGCAAGAAGAAAAATATGATGCTTTAGCAGCTATGGTTCAAAATCAAGTAGCATTGAATCAAAGCCATTCAGCCTCTATTAAAGCACTGGAAAATCAAATGGGACAACTGACCAATGCTTAGAGTTACAGACCGCCAGGAAATCGTCCCAGCAACACAGAACCAAATCCAAGGAACCGAGGGAAGAAGCAATGTCAAGCCATTAGTTTGAAAAGCGGTACTGAAATCAACAAAGATGTTGGAATCAAGGCAACCATTGAAGAAGTTCCAAAAGATGCAGTTCCAAAGATGGAGGAAAAAGAAGAAAAGGAAAAAGATCAAGAAAGAATCACTTTACCTCAACATTTTCCTCAACGACTCCAGAAAAACAAATTCGATAAATAATTTGCTCGATTCTTGGAGGTGTTCAAAAAGCTACATATCAATATTCCATTTGCAGAAGCCTTGGAAGAAATGCCCAGCTATGTCAAATTCATGAAAGACATTCTTTCACGAAAATGGAGATTGGGAGATTACGAGACAGTAGCATTGACGGAGGAATGCAGTGCCATCATTCAGAGGAAACTTCCCCCGAAGTTGAAAGATAATGGCAGTTTCACAGTTCCTTGCACCATTGGAGAACATTATATTGGTAAGACTTTATGTGATTTAGGTGCAAGTGTTAATTTAATGCCTTTTTCTATTTACAGGAAACTACAAATCAGAAAAACAATGTCTACCTCAGTCTCTCTGGAACTTGCTGATCAAACGCTCACTTTTTCAAGAGGTATCGTTGAAGATGTGCTGGTCAAAGTCGACAAACTCATTCTCCTGACAGATTTTATTATCCTTGAAATGGAAGAAGACAAAGATGTACCTATCATCTTTGGGAGACCATTCTTTGCTATAGGTCGAACTGTGATTGATGTACAAAAAGGAGAACTAACCATGAAAGTTCAGGACCAATAAGTTATTTTCAATATTTTCAAAGCCATGAAATTCCCGAGCGATGAAAAAGAAGAAAAATGTTTCAGAATTGATGTTGTTGATAATATTGTTCAGGATACTGATACAATTCCAACGGAAAAACTTGAGGCTTGCATCACCAACATGACTGATAGCGAGCTAGATGCTGAAATTATGGAATGTATCAACTATCTTGACAAGCCATTCCAATTCAAATCGACGCCACCAGTGGAAAGTCTGGAACTTCTTAAGAAATATCAAATCAAACCCTTAATTGAAGAACCACCACAGCAGGAGATGAAGTTACTGCCGTGCCATCTCAGGTATGCATTTCTTGGAAACTCTTCTGAATTACCTGTGATTATTTCTTCTTCGTTAACATTGGATCAAGAAGAAAAGTTGCTGAGAGTATTACGGGAACACAAGAAAGCCATTGGCTGGACTATAGCAGACATTCGAGGCATTAGTCCATCATTTTGAATGCACAAGATTCTGATGAATGATGAGTACAATCATGAAGGTGGTCGTGAAGAAAGAAATCATCAAATGATTGGATGATGGCATCATTTAACTTATCTCAGATAGCACCTAGGTGAGTCCTATGCAGTGTGTACCAAAGAAAGGAAGAATTACTATAGTCACAAATGAAAAGAACGAGCTGATTCCAACAAGAACAGTGACTGGATGGAGAGTATGCATGGACTACAGAAAACTGAATAAAGCAACGAGGAATGACCATTTTTCGCTGCCATTCATTGATCAGATGTTAGACAGATTGGCGGGACATGAGTACTATTTCTTTCTGGATGGATATTCGGGGTACAATCAGATTGCCATCGCCCCAGAAGATCAAGAGAAACCCACTTTTACATGTCCTTATGGTACTTTTGCTTTCCGCAGAATGCCATTTGGATTATGTAATGCACCTGCCAAATTTCAACGTTGCATGATGGCCATCTTCTCAGACATACTGGAGCAGAGTATGGAGGTTTTCATGGATGACTTCTCTGTGTTTGGAGATTCTTTTGACCACTGCTTGCAAAATCTGGAACATGTGTTACAAAGGTGCGAAGATACAAACTTGGTACTCAATTTGGAGAAATGTCATTTTATGGTGCATGAAGACATTATTCTTGGATACCGGATCTCATAAAAGTTAATCGAGGTAGACAAACCAAAGATCGAGACAATTGAAAAACTACCGCCACCCACATCTTTAAAGGGATTCGGAGTTTTCTCGGACATGCTGGCTTTTACAGGAGATTTATCAAAGACTTCTCAAAAATTACAAAACCTCTTTGCAATCTTCTGGAGAAAGATGTGCCTTTCAACTTCACCAAAGAATGCTAGGAAGCCTTAGAGATCCTAAAACAAAAGCTGGTCTCTGCCCCCATCATTGTAGAACCGGACTGGACCCTTCCATTTGAGGTGATGTGCTATCCTAGTGATTTTGTCGTAGGAGAAGTTTTGGGATAACGCAAAGCAAAGATCTTCCATGCCATTTACTATTCCAGCAGAACTCTGAATGAAGCTCAACTCAACTACACAACCACTGAAAATGAGCTACTTGCAATTGTATTCACTTTTGACAAATTTCGCTCTTATTTGCTGAGTCCCAAAGTGGTGGTCTACACAGATCATTCAGCAATTAAATACCTGATCGCGAAGAAAGATGACAAACCCAGATTGATCTGTTGGATACTTCTTCTGCAAGAATTTGACGTGGAGATTAGAGACAGGAAAGGAACAGAAAACTAGGTGGCAGATCATTTATCAAGGCTCGAGAATTGAGAAACAGCTGGCAAAGAATTGACAATCAAAGAAACTTTTCCAGATGAAAAACTGTTGGCCATGAAACAGCAGGAAGTCCCTTGGTATGCTGATTATGTAAACTACATAGTGTCAGGAAAATGTCCGTTGGAATGGACAACTCAACAAAGGAATAAATTCTTCAAAGAAGTCAAGCATTATGTCTGGGATGAGCCGTACTTGTTCAAACGTTGTGTTGATCAATTACTGAGATGATGTGTTCCAAATGAGGAGGTCAACAGTGTTTTGCAACACTGTCATTCATCACCATATGGCGGACACTTCAGCGGGAATAAAACTGTAGCAAAAGGCCTACAATCAGGTTTGTTCTGGCCCACTCTTTTTAAAGATGCTTATCTATTTACACTTCAATTTGACAGGTGCCAAAGAACTGGAAATATTTCTAGAAGAAATAGAGGACCGTTGCAAAACATTCTGGAAGTGGAGATATTTGATGTATAAGGGATTGATTTAATGAGACCATTTGTTCCATCATTTGGAAACCTGTATATACTGGTTGTAGTAGACTACGTCTCAAAATGGGTCGAAGTAATTGCACTGCCATCCAATGATTCAAAAGTGGTGATCAAGTTCCTGAAAAAGAATATTTTCACTCGCTTCGGAACACCTCCGGCAATTATCAGGGATGGTGGCTCACATTTCTGCAACAGATACTTCGATGCACTCCTATCCAAATACGGAGTTACTCATAAGGTTGCCACAGCCTATCATCCACAGTCAAATTGGGCAAGTTGAAGTTTCAAACAGAGAGATCAAAATAATCTTAGAGAGAACCATTGGGTCAACAAGGAAGGACTGGTCTGAAAAATTGGATGACGTATTATGGGCCTATCGGACAGCTTACAAGACACCCATTGGTATGTCCCCATATCAAATGGTGTTCGGGAAAGCATGCCATCTGCCAGTTGAGCTTGAACACAAGGTGTATTGGGCACTGAAGAAGATGAATCTTGATCCACAAGCTGCAAGAGAGAAAAGAGTTCACCAACTCAAAGAGTTGGAGGAATTTTGCCTATAGGCCTATGAGAATGCCAAACTGTACAAATAGAAGACCAAGAAATGGCATGACCGAAAAATAGTGTGCAAACAATTGGAACCAGGGCAGCAAGTGTTGTTGTACGATTCAAGGTTGAAACTTTTTCCTGGAAAGCTGAAATCAAAATGGTCAGGTCCATTTGTGATTATGCATGTGTTATCCTACCGAGTTATTGAGATATACAATCCCAAGTTGAGCAACACATTCAAGGTAAATAGCCAGCATGTCAAGCACTACTGGGGAGAATCATTTGAGCGATAAAAAGAAAGTGTCACACTTTCAGATCCAGCCTAATGTTCGGAAATCATGTCTAGCTAACGACATTAAACTTAGCGCTAGCTGGGAGGCAACCCAAGAAATTTATGTATATAGTGTGATGTGGTTTGTTTTAATTTTAGTGTGTTTAGTTTTTACAGGTTAAGACGCATTTCAGGATGGAAGAAGCTCTCGTAAATCTTCAAAAGCAATTTCCTTCTCTCCCTCAAATTTCTCCGATGAAGGTCTACAAAGCTCGCATGGAACGAATGAGACTTCTGACGATCCATGGTATTCCTAATGACATTCGTTGGGTAATCGAAGCACGGGTCCGGTTAGCAGGTGAGTATTCTGATCTTGATAATTCTTATTTTCCTGGTTTTGGAAAAAAGCACCTATGCAAAGAAATGTAGAGCTAAGCAAATGTGTGTTTGTTACAAATGTGCACGCTGGAATTGCAATACTCGTTGTCGTTCTTTAGGAATGGTATATGATAATCGCGAAGATAAAACTAAATTCATTAGGGATGGCTTGAGTAATGAGTCTTTCGATGATATATCTTCGACTCTTGAGACGCATCCCAGTGGATATGTTCATATAGTCATTCATAAAATACATACACAATTTCGAAAAGAAAGACAACAGTTAAGTCTCGGGAATCTGACTCTAAAAGACCCTATTTGCCAATTTATAAGAAAATTGGACGGGAAGCTTGTCCCTGACGCATAGACGTCATCAAGCCGTTACATTATTATAAATATTATATCTCTTTGTCTTTTCTTAATAATTGTGATTTGTTTTGTTATTTTCTCCGACAGGATCCAGGCTACTTTTTGACCTTTCATGATTTATTATTTTGCCACTAATCGTCCTTTGGAAGATACTTGTGCTATTATTACTCACCCTTTTCAGGTTCTATAAATTCAACTCATCATTGCATTTTTGAAGGCATCCAGAGCTGAAAAAGAAACACAAAAATATGGAAGCCACTTCAAGAAGATGAGTTGTAAACATTTGTGTGTTTTATGGTACTAGTGTAGTGTTAAACCAGAATATGTAGCAGCATCACATGAATTTGGTCGAGTCATTGCTGCAAGAAATATGCACTTAGTATATGGCATTGGCAATCTTGGACTAATGGGGATCGTTTCAAAGGCTGTACAGGATGGAGGCAGCCAAGTTCTGAGAATCATCCCAAAATCCTTGGTGTTGGACAATTATGATCCATAACGTCACTATTTATACAGATCATGGTGTTGTTGTACAAATTAACTATGTGACAAAGGAAATTGCTCTTTCATCATTTGTAATTAGATTACCAAGATGTATAAATGATGAAAGGTCCATATGATTAGTTCCGAATTGAGATGATATCAGACAGTATCAATCCACCAAGGTTTAATCATTAAATATCCCTAGTCAGAGTATTATCGAGACCGAACATCGATAATGCGTAAAAGACTAGTATTACACTTGTGCGCGTTGTGAGAGCATAACAACATAGTTCTCATATATTTGGGTATAGGATACTCATGCAAGTGTAATAGGAGGTTGTGTTTACCGATGGTACGAGAAACAGCTTCACTCTGGATAGACCCCTCGGAATTCCATTGGTAGTGTGACTATGTGTCTATGAAATTCCAAATCAGGGTAGGTGTATTTGGTCTTAACCTGAGACTTGCACCGCTAGTACTTGCGACAATCAATATACTTTGGTTTTAGTCGTCCAGGGCTTTAACAGGTTCTGTGTACGCCCTTCTGGGTATATTGAGAATCGTAGTGTATTGGGTGTGATGTCGAGATGGAAGTATCACTCCAGTCATAGTGGAGATGATGATCACGTAGGATACATAACTTGTTCTCTTATATGCTGCAGCTATCGGGATATTATGACTAGGTCATGTTTATCAGATTATAGAGACTAGTTACCAGATATCCGATATGTGCTTCATACGGGGCAGACACAATTCCAACCCCAGGACTTGCACGTGACATATGATGCTGGATCGAAATACGTAATACTACGTATACTACGCCTGATATAGATCACATATTCTAGTAAGGATATTTCTGCAGAATTGGGTATGCATGGCGCTTTGCTAGAAGCCAACATTGTCTTGTAAATCGGTAAAAACGTAGTACTAGGTACTTACGTGTTCGGATAGTCCGATGACCGGATTTACTGCCAACATATCTGGGGATCTCATGGGTCACGTCCCGAAGATTCACCGATGACGTATGACTCGCACTTTATTAATCTGGGATTAATTATATGAGAGAGAAAATTAATCTGGGATTAATTACGGAGATATTTTATCTAGGATAAATTATTAATTATAGAGAGAGAACGATTAATTTGGAATTAATCGATAAAATAATATATTCGATTAATCATACGAAATTGGATTTCGACGAGGAATTGAAATTGGATTTTAATTCGGTGCGAACGAGTTAATTTAGAATTAATTCACAATGGCCATGAATAGTAATTTTGCTAGGCAAAGTTATTTAATTAAATTAGATTTAATTTTTTCGGAACAGAAAATTCGTTAATTTGGAATTAGCGAACCCGAGCCCGGGTGTGTTTGCGAGCGCACTCGCATTGTGAATTAAAGTGCGGCTCACAAGTCACATCTAGCGTCAAATCAATAGTCAATCATGTGATGGATGTCTTGTCACTTTGAGTGATTGACATCTAGTCACTATTCATTGATTGATGGGTGTAGTTGGAGGCTTTAATGCCTAGTACCGTATTTGACTTTGGTAATTGATTTTGTATTTTTTTTTATTTTGGAAATCACAAATACACAATTCATTCTCTCTTTCTTTCTCCAACTCTCACGCCCATTTCAAAGAAAATGAGCTATCTCATTTTTCTTCCATGACCGAAAGTTCAAAGGGAAGATGGTGATTTCTGTGGCAAAAATCACCAATACTAACACATGAAGAGTCTTGCGAATGAGATAGGGAATTGCACTTGTGAGCTTGGAATCACCACACAAAGCTTGGAGCTTGATGGAGATCCATGGCCGAATTTGAGGAGGACAAAACCAGTAAATGTCGAGAGTTCAAGGAGCTTCTAAGGGCATAAAAAGTTTTCGTTGTTCCTCGCATCGCTCAACCGAATATAAGTATTCCGCAACTTCTTTGATGTATTCATACATGTGTTTCTTGCTTGATAATGATCCTTGGGACCTTAGAGAAACCAAACAATGGTATCTTGAGCCGATTGAGCATGAAACTTGAACTTAGGGTTAAAATTGGGTAAAATCAATTTGAGCATGATTTGATGAAATTGTTTGATTAAGTATGCTTGAATGATGTTTAATTGAAGTTGTATATGATCAATTTCATGAAAACTTGATTGGATCAATTTTTTCCCATATCTTAGGCTTAGCCGAATGGTACCCTAATTGTGGCACTTGGTGATTTTTGATTTTGGACAATTGAATATGTTTGAAATGCATGGGATATATTAATTTGTGGTTTAATTGGATTGAAATCAAAATTGATTAAAATAATCCCCATTGCCGAGAGCTACAGAAGCATGAAATGGGTTTGATTTGTTTCAATTGTGTTGGACATGGATTGAACATGATGAAGCATGATTGGTTGTGTAAATTGATGTTTTGGAAATGTTGATTTATGTAATTAATTATGGCTAATACACTTTGAGTAATTAAATTGTGAAATTGAAATTTTGGAATTTAATTAAGTTGGCCCAATTTGGAATTGGGCTTGTAAAGTTGTAATTGGCTTAATGGATTGGTTATACCAAGTTAGGTTTAGGCTAAATTGGTTGGATTCAATTGGGCCCAAAACCATATCCCTACAGTCCAAATATGACTTAATGGACCTTTAATATTAATTGGGCCTAACGGGCCTAAATTGGTTTCTTGGCAAATAAGGGTGATTCCTTAAATGGGCTTTGGTATTTGGGTTTGACCCATATTGACCAAAAGTCCATGCCTTAAGAAATTAATTAAAAGCCCATTGGACTTTAAATTAAATTGACATTGGATGTTAATCGGGCTTTGAGACCCGTAACGATTAGATTTGGAAACTAAGTCGTAAAGGTACATTAAAAGTGTAAATATTTAATTTGGAATTAAATACATGAATTAGTATTAAATACAAATTGAATTGGATTTAATGTTGTAGTTTAATATAATTCAAGAATTCATACTTTGAGTACTTATTCGCAAATGAGTCGGACTCGCGCAAAATCAAATCGTTGTTTGAACATTGGATGGTCATTAATATTTAGATTAATTAATTGGATTAGATTGGTTGATAACATGCATGTGTGAATACATGGTTGCGATGTATGAATAATGTATATCAGATGGATATTAGAAGGGTGGGGAAATTTTGGAAATTATTGTAATAAATTAAGAATTTATTAATTGGACCTGCGTGTCCAGCCTATTACCTCCTTACTCTTTGTATTTCTCTTCTCACCTATTCCCCTCAATGTAAATGAGGTTTCTTTAGAAGTGTTATGTAATCGGGTAGAAGTAATACTTGTGCTAGCGGGAGAGAGGAAAAAAAGAGATTTGTTCTAGGAACAATGTTTAAGTATCCATCCGCATATCATTATTATATTTATTTACGTGCCTTATTATATGTTTAGAATGCATGTTTAAGGGTGTATGCTGATGAGACCTTAACAAAGATAATTAATTGGTTGCCAATTGCACGCGAAAAACCCTCACAAAATATTAAGCCATTGAGTGATTCTTACTCAAGATCAAAGACTGGCATTGGTTTGTTGGCCAAAGTCAAGACCTTTGTCCGTCGAGGATGTGTTTGAATCATGAAGGCTTTGTTCCATATTGGTGTCTTGTCCAAGTTGTGATTTGTTGGCCAAAGTCAATATCACTTCTTGTCCATCGACATTGATTACGAAGCTTTCCATGGTCAATGGGTTCCGCTTAACTGGGATCACTAAGTTTGTTGTGCCAAAGCCAAGGCTTAGCTGATTCAGAGGAAAAAGGTTAGGAAATATATTGGATATTTGGCATATATATATGTTTCGGACTTGGATGTCCACCTACTGGATCTAGGAATTGGATGGGATCCAATTGATCTTAGAGATCTACCTAGTTAATTATCATACAATTTGTTGGCCAAAGTCAAGATTGGGTGTTATTTAACGGGATCCTAGCCCACTAGGAACAAGGTTTCCCGAGTACCCACAGAGGGTTAGAGGCTCACCGAAAATAGTGGGAGGCAAGTATTAAATTTGAAATATTCGTTTAGTTACTTGCCATACGCGCGCTCATTTCAAATTTTTCGTCAATGTGTAATTATTTATTAGTTGGACTAATATTTAATTTTGTTTTAATTAAACAGTTTGACTGTATTCAAACAATTTCAATTAATAGTTGATTTTATAATTGGATTATAGTAATCAATATAATTGAATTTAATCAATTAAATTATAGTTGATTATATAGTTGGACTATAGTAATCATTATATTTAATAGTACGAAAAATCGTTGATTAAATAGTTGGACTATTAGAATCAAGATAATTGAAAGATTAGTGTTTAAAACATAATCCTGGGTGAAAATGTATTTAAAACGACTTTAATTTTCAAATTGGGAATAAAAAACATCAGGATAGTCCTGAAAACTGAGAAGTTAATCTTTTGATAAAATAACATCTTGGGCCTAAGCTCGGAGTTGAGAAAATAAGTAGAACATGATATTTGGAATATTCATGTAATGATAACTTTAGTGCTTAATCATTATCTTACCAGGCTTACCGAAGACTCCTTAAATTCTTAATCAGAACTAAGGATTAGATCATTATAGTATGATAATGAAATTGAAGGATCTTCATAGATCTATTCTTAGATCTTAGAAGAACAAAATTACAATAGTAAACTCTTGGAGAGTTATTGGCTATTCTCAAGGAGACAAAGCCAAGTTTGCAATAAGGCAAGAAGCGCAAGGCGCACCTTACTTCGACATTCTAGAAGGCCAAAGCTAGGCCGAAGGCTTATGGGTGTGGAAAAGGGGCAAAGGCAAAATCATTATAATCTTCTGGGAAGACAAATGACATATCCTAAGATGTCTGCCTAATTGTAGCAAACGGGGACACGGAAGCGTGACTACCGTATGGATAAGGTAGACATGAAGGAATTGAAGACGGGCAAGGCTCCGACTTCAAATATGTTTGTCATAAATATGTTCACTACTAGTATTAAATTAGATTTTAGATACTAAAAGTAGTACATGAATATGTACTGGTGTGTAGAATCTGCTGAGAAGGATACTGACTTCAAATGAGATCTATCTGTGAATTGAAAATGGGACAATAGTCGCTGTTTTAACCGTAGATACCTAAGTTTAGAAACTACCTTTACAGGTTTGTACTTAAATTAGGAAACTGTTACAATGTAACTAGTTTGACTAGATACATTTATCTTTATATCAGAGTATAATCCGTTGCGGATATACCTTTATATTCTAGAACACTAAAGTGTTTTATTTTATAAAGATGATATTGAGATAAACACATTAGATGTGAATAACAGTATTTATTTTTGAATATAAATAAATCTCATACATATAACATGACAAATAAATAGCTCAAACTGAATTAATCAGTTGAGACTTATAGGTGGCATTGTTGTCTGGGACACAATTTAACAAGACTCGTATATCCACACAATTTCGAAGAGTGGGTACTAGGACGGATTTGATTCTATTCAAATAAAGTCTACGAATCTAGTTTATTGGGCAAAGTGCCTGAAACACCTTTACTTGATAAAAGTGCAAGTGTCATCGATCTGTTAGCCCTCGTTCATAGTGACGTAAGTGGGCCCATGTCTAACTAGGCTAGAGGTGGATATGAATGTTTCGTGACCTTTACGGATGTGGCATCACGTTATGGTTATGTGTTTCTTTTGAAACACAAATCGGAAACTTTCAAAGAGTTTCGATACGAAATAGACAAACAGATCGGCTAAAGTATTAAAACCGTCATGGTTAGACCATGATGAAAATACTTAAGCAATAAGTTTCTCATATACTTGAAAGAGTATAGTATTCTTTCAATGAGGACTCCTCCCGGAACACGTCAGTTTGACGGTGTGTCTGAGCTGAGAAACCGAATTTTGTTAGACATGATAAGGTTAATCACGAGTCGCTCTGAGCTACAATTTCCTTCAACAAATAAACATAAGCAGTGCAAAACTTATTTTGAATAAGGTTCCATAAAAATCTATTAGACAGACTTCATATTAGATATGAACAGGAAAGAAACTGGGTTTTCTCATTCCTGAAGATTTGGGAATGATGGCATATGTTTGGATGATACCAAACTATAACCCAAATCGGATAAGTGCCTAAGTTGTGGGTTATCCTAGGGAAACCAAAGTATAGTACTTATACAACTCACTTGAGAACAATGTAATTGTTGCTCGCCATGCGGTTTTCTAAGAGGAATACCGATATAAAGTGGTTAGTGGGAGGAAAGTAAAACTCGATGAAAATCGGAGTAATACTATTATAGGCATTGATTCCTTATTGGAACACAAATAGTTCATCAAGGATGAAACTATACTAACAATATTCAAATATACAAGAACCGCGTAAGTCGGAGAGAGTCAGAAAACAACCTGGGGTATGGGTTTCTGATCTCACCTCATAAAGATGTCAATCTTATTGAGGAATACGAACTGACCACATATGAGGAAGTGATACAAGGTATCGGCTCCCTATTATGGCAAAGTGCCATGAAGTCCGAAATGGATTCCATGTATACCAACTAAGTTAATATACTAGTTGTTGTACCGAAAGGCATTGTGCCTACTGGTACTATATAAGTCTTCAAGGAAGACATACATGGATGGCAACATACCAACGTATTAAGCTAGGCTTGTTGCGAAAAGGTATCGTTATCAACATTGTGTCGATTGCGACGAAACCTTTTACTCGTTGCCATGGTTAAATCCATTTGGATAATGCTTGATGATGTTGCATGTTTCATTTATGAAATATGGCAGCTGAATGACAAAACCGCTTTCCTTAACGGAAACCTTTTGGAGGATGTTTATAACATCCTGACGGTTTTGTCGTACCAAAACAAGCAAACAATGTTTGCAGGTTAATTCGATCCATGGATGGATTGAAGCAAGCATTGCGTTCTTGGACGATATCGTTTTGATGTAATCATAATAGTATGATTTAATTCAAAACGAATATGATTCTTGTGTATATAAGAGGGTTAGTGGGAGCGCACACTGACAATGAATGTCCTGTATAATAATGATAATATGTCATTTCTTGGAAATGACATTCCCATAATACAATCGGTGAAAGCTTGGCTTTCATGAAAATTCTCCGTAGAATTCTTAGGAGAGAAACAACCTTTATTCTAGGAATAAAGATCTACTGGGATAGATTTAAAGTTGTTAATAATCTCCGAGAACTCGTACATTGAAAAATGTACGCGACCTGGTGTCTCATACGCTTTGAGCATATGGAGTCACAATCGGGCCAATCCAAGTGATAGTCACTGGATTGATATTAAGAACATCCTTGAGTATCTTAGAGAACTAAGGATGCTGTCTTATACTATGGAGATAGAGAACTTGAAGTGACTGGGCTCACTACTGCAAGTTTCCAAACCGATAATAACGACAATAAGTCGTAACAACGGTACTATAAAGTTTGAATAAAGGAACAATGAGCTGAAAATCTTCCAAGCAAGATACTGTTACCGAATAAACAACAAAAGTGGATTATTGTTGTAGCTGAGGCAGCAATAGAAGCTTTTTGGGTCGATAATAATCCTAATCAGATTAGGAGTAGTTCTGTTAGCAGCTGAGTTAGGCTACAACGCAGGCTAAAGAATTAATGGTCTCATCATAGATCCAGATATATACTTCAAATATTCATCTGATTCGTTCGGATCATACATCGTGGGGATGTGATGATCGAATAAATCGCATCAGATGATAATCATCCTAATCCACTGACGAAAGTATTTTCTCAGCATAAGTTTGAGCGAACCGTACACAGTTCGGGTGTAAGACACTTGAGTGACTGGCTATAGGCCAAGTGGGAGATTGTTCGACAATTATGACCCATAGCGTCACTATTTGTACAGATCATGGTGTTGTTGTACAAATTAACTATGTGCCATCATTTGTAATTAGATTACCAAGATGTCTAAGTGATGAAAGGTCCATATGATTAGTTCCGGATTGAGATGATATGAGACAATATCAATCCACGAAGGTTTAATCATTAAATATCCCTAGTCAGAGTATTAACGAGATCGGACATCGATAATGCGTAAAAGACTAGTATTATACTTGTGCGCGTTGTGAGAGCATAACGACATAGTTCTCATATATTTGGGTATAAGATACTCATACAAGTGTAATAGGAGATTGTGTTTACCGATGGTACGGGAAACAGCTTCGCTTTAGATAGACCCCTCGAAATTCCATTGGTAGTATGACTATGTGTCTATGGAAGTCCGAATCAGGGTAGGTGTATTTGGTCTTAACCTGAGACTTGCACCGCTAGTACTTGCGACAATCAATATACTTTAGTTTTGGTCGTCCAGGGCTTTAACAGGTTCTGTGTATGCCTCTTTTGGGTATATTGAGAATCGTAGTGTATTGGGTGTGATGTGGAGATGGAAGTATCACTCCAGTCATATGGAGATGATGATCACGTAGGATATATAACTTGTTCTCTTATATGCTGCAACTATCGGGATATTATGACTAGGTCATGTTTATCCGATTATAAAGACTAGTTACCAGAGATCCGATATGTGCTTCGTACGGGGCAGACACAATTCCAACCCCAGGCCTTGCACGTGACATTTGATGCTGGATCGAAATACGCAATACTACGTATACTACGCCTGATATAGATCACATATTCCAGTAAGGATATTTCAGGAGAATAGTGTAGGCATGGCGCTTTGCTAGAAGCCAACCTTGTCTTGTAAATCGGTAAAAAATGTAGTAATAGGTACTTACGTGTTCGGATAGTCCGACGATCGGATTTACTGCCAACATATCCGGGGAACTCATGGGTCGCTTCCCGAAGATTCACCGATGACGTATGACTCGCATTTTATTAATCTAGGATTAATATATGAGAGAGAAAATCAATCTGGGATTAATTACGGAGATATTTTATCTGGGATAAAATATTAATTATATAGAGAGAATGATTAATTTGGAATTAATCGATAAAATAATATATTCGATATATTATACGAAATTGGATTTCGACGTGGAATTGAAATTGGATTTTAATTCGGGCGAACGAGTTAATTTAGAATTAATTCGCAAGTGACATGAATAGTAATTTTACTAGGTAAAGTTATTTAATTAAATTAGATTTAATTTCGTCGTAACGGAATATTCGTTAATTTAGAATTAACAAACCCGAGCCCGGGTGTGTTTGCGGGCGCACTCGCATTGCGATTAAAGTGCGGCCCACAAATCACATCTAGCGTCAAATCACTAGTCAATCAAGTGATGGATGTCTTGTCACTTTGAGGGATTGACATCTAGTCACTATTCATTGATTGATGGGTGTAGTTGGAGGCTTTAATGCCTAGTACCTTATTTGACTTTGGTAATTGATTTTGTATTTTTTTGAATTTTGAAATCACAAATACACAATTCATTCTCTCTTTCCTTCTCCAAATCTCACGCCCATTTCAAAGAAAATGAGCTATCTCCTTTTTCTTCCATGACCGAAAGTTCAATGTGAATATGGTGATTTTTGTGGCAAAAATCACCAATGCTAACACATGAAGTGTCTTGCGAAGGTGATAGGGAACCGCACTTGTGATCTTGGAATAACCACACAAAGCTTGGAGCTTGATGGAGATCCATGGCCGAATTTGAGGAGGACAAAACCAGTAAATCCCGAGAGTTCAAGGAGCTTCAAAGGGCATAAAAAGTTTTCGTTGTTCCTCGCATCGCTCAACTGATCATTGTAAGTATTCTGTAACTTATTTGATGTATTCATACATGTGTTTCTTGCTTGATAATGATCCTTTGGACCTTAGAGAAACCCAACACTTGGCAGAGGCAAATCTTATTGGATCATCAAACGGCGAAGAACTATTTATGCCAGGTATGTCTGAATGACTGGTAGAAATGATTAACCGTGCTGATGCTTTTATTGCTTTTTCAGTTGGCTTGGGCACAATAGAGGAAATATTTATAGTGTTATCTTGGGCAAACCTGAACATACACCAGAAACCACTTGGACTGTTTAACATTGAAGGATTCTATGATTTTCTATGTGTGTTTCTTGATGATGGCTGGAGAAATGGGTTCGTGTTAAAACCTATAAAAGAACTTCTCTTTACTGCCAGAACCTCCCCAGATTTAATTGATCAAATCTTAGCCTTTGAACCACAAATTGACCCCATTCTTTCCAAGATAAACTGGTCCGATGATGATCGTGGTAAGAGGCGTCGGATAAATCTGGATCTTAACCTGTAATTTTTTACTTAGATGTAGAAATTCAGCTAACCAGGTACAGTTTTCTAAACTCTTCTTCTATTGTTTAAGACATTGGGGAAAATGTCTTATTTAGGTTTGGGGGAAGGGAATAGTTAATTTGTATCTTGTTTTTATTGTTTTATTTTTAGTTTAAATTTTTTAAAAAAATACAAAAAAATTGAAAAATTTTCAAAAATCACAAAAATATTTTATGTTTTTAATTTGATTAATCGGGTGAAATTGGTGTAAGATATAGCCGTGTAAGAAAATTCCACTCCTGAGATGTATCTCAATCTATTTCGGAACAAGTTAATTTTTGTTTATTTCCTTTTGAATAATTTAATTTGTGAATTATCTATAATACTGACTAAAATGAATCTTCATATGTTCAGTTGACAGGTGTTATCAACATACATAGTAACATAAAGACATTAGCTATAATTGAAAAGTTTGTAATATTCAGTGCTCTAGTTTAATTGGAGGAAGCATCTAAAAAATCGATGGGAAAAAAAAAAGAAAAAAATGTATAAAAAAATAAAAAAAACGTCTGGGATCCGAGTTATTAAGTCCGTAGGGGTGTTTTAACACCTAGTGCCCTAAATCCAATTGGTTTGGGAGTCACTGACCCAAAACTCGCTACATAGATGGATGATATTGTATATAAAAAATAACAAAAATCAAAGAAAAAAATCAGAAAAATCAGAAAAAAATTATTCAATTGCTTAAAAAATGTGTAAATTCTGATATAACTTTAGGACAAAAATATTACTCTCTTTTCAACTACACTTGTGACTATTGTGGGAAAAATGAGTTGATTAATATTTTCTTGGCTGTGTATATGGAGAATTGTAAAAATAATCGGAGAATTTACTTATTCGGTAATTTAGAAAGAAAAAAATTAATTATTGACTTAGATAAGAAGTTTCACTCGTTTAGTCACTAACTTTTTTATTCTCTTTTCTCTTGTCTTTTTGCTTTTGTGTTCATTAGTTTTATTATCTTTTTACTTTTGTAAAACGTTTGTGGGCATCGTTGCTGTAAGCCCTCACGAGACTACAACTCGTCCACTAGGGACACCTAAGGGTTTAAAGGCTTGTTGCATACACTAAATGCAACTGTGATCCCTACGAAAGTGGCTTAGTTTAATTTTATTTTTATTTTGTTGTTTTGCTCGAGGACTAGTAAAATGTTAGGTTTGGGGGTGTGATGAGCGGAAAATATATCAATATTTACCGCCCCTTTTACTTAATATTTTGTTTAGTTTCTCGGGTTTGATGAACATTTTGATATGTTTTAGTTTATTTTGCAGATAAAATAATATTGGGACTCAATGAAATCATTTAGGACGAAATGTGGGTCAAATAAGGGCAAATATTGGACTTGACATATTAATTTTGGAGATTGGAAACTTGAAAGGGCGTTTTAACGAAGTGCAGTTTCGGAAATTCCAATTTTGCGCAATTGTCGTATTTTGGGCATAACGTTTTACTCCATTATCGGATTGAGCTGATTCAAGTTCCAGATGAACGAAGACTCAATGATCTACAACTTTGAAGAACAAAATAATTCTGAAGATTTCATGACTTAAATTGATGAAACATCCGGAAGTGTGTTATGTGTAATTATTAAAGTCATTTTCAAAGCAAATAAATAAATAAAAAATAAAAATAGTTAAACTCCCACCAAACATGATAGTAATTAGTGGAGCAATTAATAATGGATTTGGTGGAGCAATTAGTGGAGCAATTAATAATCGATTTGGTGGATGATTTGATGGAGGCAAACTTTTGCCTATAAATATCAAGCCATTTCATTTGTAAATTCATACTTTCTTCTAAGGAATTCCTTAAGAATACAAAGAAGATTGTATCTTGTTTGTTTATTTACAGCTTTCAGTAATTAAATTCCGCTTTCGCACTTTCTTTTATTTACTTTTCAGTTTTTACTTTCCGCAATTTACTTTTACGCACAATACTTTTCTTTCTTTAATTTTCAGTTTTTACTTTTCAGTAATGAGGAGGTAACACTCCTTTGCTGGGGTAAAAGGTTAAACTTTTATTACTAATATTTTGATTAATCTCCCTTAATTATAATATATAAACTAGTTAAAACCTGACTTAACGAGGATACCGCCATATTGGTCGGTTGATAATTATTTAAATTGGTTTTAACCTGACTAAAATGGATATCGCTTGGTTGGTCGGTTGGTAATTAATTATTAATTTGACTTAATCAGGATACCACCAATATGGCTGGTTGGTAATTATCACGCAAAGTTAATATATTATATTAAGGGAGATATCTAAAATAGAAGTAATAAAATTGGATCCTTTTACCTCAGCATTTTCTTTTATTGTACTTTTACTTTATTTACTTTTCAGCAATTTACTTTCAGCATTTACTTTTCAGCAATTTACTTTCAGCAATTTACTTTTCAGTATTTAATTTTCAGTATTTAATTTCAGCATTTACTTTCCGTCATTTACTTTTCAGCA
Organism: Zanthoxylum bungeanum; assembly: GCA_019454045.1. NCBI lineage: Eukaryota > Viridiplantae > Streptophyta > Magnoliopsida > Sapindales > Rutaceae > Zanthoxylum > Zanthoxylum bungeanum. Next base: position 19,949 of record SKCR01052998.1, on the reverse strand, counting down.
ATTTACTTTTCAACATTTTACTTTATGTATTTTATTTTATTTAAGTTTTTACTACCCGTAAATATTTGTCGTAACTAAGCCAGTTATCTGGGGTTGTGTTGAAGTCCATTATCACCGGTTTATAAGGGGTTAAATTACGGTTTGGGTAATATAAAGGTTTATTTATTGAGCCTTAGTCTTAATGCATCTTGTTAACTGGCCATTAATAAGATTGATTCGGTAAACTTAAAATGAACTTGGAAAATGGATTTTAGGTTTAAGACCTTATACTTAATAGCCCACGATCTTCCTTGAGGATAGATAACCCTTTAATACATTTCCTTACAGGATAGGAATATACTTGTCGGGCGGGGGTAGCCATAATTGAAACTTAATCGTAAGAGTGCAAATCATAGAGATATATCATTCTCCGTCCAGGAACAAATCATAGGGACCTCCTATCATTTATACATCTAGGTGATCTAATCACAAATGATAAGAGTGCAATCTCATTTGTCACATAGTTAATTTGTACAACAACACCATGATCTGTACAAATAGTGACGCTATGGGTCATAATTGTCCAACAATCTCTCACTTGGCCTATAGCCAGTCACTCGAGTGTCTTACATTCGAACTATGTACGGTTGGCTCAAACTGCTGAGAAATGCTTTCGTCAGTGGATTTGCATGATTATCATCTGATGTGATTTATTCGATCATCGCATCGCCACGATGTATGATCCGAACGACTCAGATGAATATCGAAGTATGTATCTGGATCGTTGATGAGACCATTAATTCTTTAGCCTATGCTCAAGCCTAGCTCAGCTGCTAACAAAATTATATCTAATCTAATTAGATTTATTATCGACCCAAATGGCTTCTATTGCCGCCTCAGCTGCAGAAAAAACTCGTATTTGTTGTTTATTCGGTAACAGTATCTTGCATGGAATATTTCCAGTTTACTGTACCGTCATTCAAACGTTGTAGTACCGTTTGCGACTTATAGTCATTTTATCGGTTTAGGAAACTTGCAGTAGTGATCCCAGTCACTTTAAGTTCTCATTCTCCTCAGATTAAGACAGCACCCTTAGTTCTCTAAAATACTAACGGATGTTCTTAACTTCAATCCAGTGACTATCACTTGGATTGGCCTGTTAGTGACTTCATATGCTCAAAGCGTATGAGACACCAGGTTGCGTACATTTTTCAATGTACGAATCCACGGAGAGTTTTTTGAAAGCCAATCTTTTACCGATAGTTATTTTATGGGAATATCATTTCCAAGAAATGACATATTATCATTATTTATAGGACAGCCACTGTCAGTGCACTCCCACTAACCCTCTTATATACACCAGAATCATTTCGTTTTGAATTAAATCATAAACCATTATGATTACATCAAAATGATAATTCCAAGAACCTATGCCTGCTTCAATCCAAATATGGATCGAACAACCTGCAAACCTCGTTTGCTAGTTTTGGTATGACAAAACCGACAGGATGTTGTAAACATCCTCCTACTGGTTTCCTTTTCAGGAAAGCGATTTTCCCGTTAAGCTGACATATTTCATAAATGAAACATGCAGATTTCGCAAGCATTATCCAAATGGATTTACCATGGCAACAGGTAAAAGGTTGAATCGTAATCAACACAATGTTGATAACGATACATTTCCGCTAAAATCCTAGCTTTATACGTTGGTATGTTGCCATCCATATATGTCTTCCTAGATGACTTACAGTACCAATAGGCACAATGCCTTGCGGTACATCAACTAGTGTCCAAACATAATTGGTATACATGGAATCCATTTCAGATTCATGACACTTTGTCATAATAGGGAGTCGATACCTTGTATCACTTCCTCATACATAGTCAGTTGGTATGCCTCAATAAGATAGACATCTTTATGAGGTGAGATCAGAAACCAATACCCCAGGTTATTTTCTAACTCTCTCCGACATACGTGGTTCTTGTGTATTCAAAAATTATGGTATAGTTTCATCCTTGATGAACTATTTTGTGTTCCATTAGGATTCAATGCCTGGAATAGTATTACTCCGATTTTCATCGAATTTTACTATCCTCCCACTTACCACTGCATATCGGTATTCCTCTTAGGAAAACCGTATGGTGAGCAACAATCTAATTGTTCTCAAGTGAGATGTATAAGTACAATTCTTATGGTATCCCTAGGATAACCTACAATTGGCACTTATCCGTTTTGGTTAGTTTGGTATCACCCAAACGTATGCCCAGCATACCCAAATTATCAAGAATGTGAAACCCGGTTTCTTTCCCGTTCATATCTAATATGAAATCTGTCAAACAGATTTTTATGGAACCTTATTCAAAATAAGTTCTTGCACTATTTAAAGCTTATCCGTTGAAGGAAATGGTAGCTCAGAGCGACTCATGATTAACCTTACCATGTCCAATAAAATTCGGTTACTCTGTTCGAACACACCGTCCAACTAACGTGTTTCGGTAGGAGTCCTCATTTGAAAGAATACTATAATCTTTCAAGTATATTAGAAACTTATTGCTTAAGTATTTTCCATTAGGTCTTACCGTGACAGTATAATACTATAGCCGATCTGTTTGTCTATTTCGTTTCGAAACTTTAAAAGTTTCTGATTTGTGTTCTTCAAAAGAAACACATAACCATAACGCGATGCCACATCCGTATAGGTCACGAAACATCCATATCCATTTCTAGCCTAACTAGACTTGGGCCCACTTGCTTCACTATGAACTAGGGCTAACAGATTGGTGGCTTTTACACTTTTACCAAGTAAATAGTGTTTTAGGCACTTTGCCCAATAAACTAGATTCGTAGACTTTATTTGATTGAATCAAATCATTCCTAGTACCCACTCTTCAAAAGTGTGGATAGACGGTTCTTGTTTGATTGTGTCTCAGACAACAATGCCACAATTAAGTTTCTTTTGATCAAATCAGTTTGAGCTATTTGTTTGTCATGTGATACATTTGAGATTTATTTATATTCAAAATATAAATTTTGTTATTCACATCTAATATGTTTATCTCAATATCATCTTTATATAATGAAACACTTTAGTGTTCTAGAATATAAAGGTTCACCCGCAGCGGGTAAAACACTGATATAGAGATAATGTTTCTAGTCAAACTAGTTACATTATAACAGTTTCAAAATTTAGGTACACACCCGAGGGTAGTTCCTAAACTTAGGTATCTACGGTTAAAACAGCGACTTTCGTCCCGCTTCCAATTCGCAGACTAAATCTCAATTGAGGTCAGTATCATGTTCAAAACAGATTCTGAACTTCAATATATATATATATATATATATATATATATATTATATATATATATATATATCACAATAAGTATCTAAAATCCAATTTTAATACTAGTAGTGAATATATTTATGACAAACATATTTGAAGTCAGAGCCTTGCTCATTTTTCTATTCCTTCATGTCTGCTTTGTCCAAATGGCAGTAACGCTTCCGCGATCCCGTTTGCCACAATTTAGGCAGATATTTTGGGATATGTCTATTATCTTCCCAGAAGATTATAATGATTTTGCCTTTGCCCTTTTCAACACTCCAGAAGCCTTTAGCCAAGCCTTGGCCTTCTAGAATATCGAAGTAAGGTATGCCTTGCGCTACTTGCCTAATTGCAAATTTTGACTTTGTCTCATTGAGAATAGTCATTAACTCTCCAAGAATTTACTATTGCAATTTTAGTACTTCTAAAATCTAAACATAGATTTAGGAAGATCCTTCAATTTCTTTATAATACTTTAAGGATCTAACCCTTAGTTCTGATTCAGAAATTAAGGAGTCTACTATGACAAGTTAAATGGATTAAGCACTTAAGTTATCATCACAAAAATCTTCCAAAGATTATGCTCTACTATTTGCTTAACTCCGGGCTTAGGCATAATATGTTATTTTATCAAATAAAGTAACTTATTATTTTTCCAGGACCATCATGAAATTTAATTCCCAATTTGAAAATTAAGCCATTTAAATACATTTTCCTTAGGATTATGTTTTAAATGTCAATCTTTCAATTTTATCTTGATTTTAATAGTCCAACTATTTAATCAACGATTTCAGGTACTATTTAATATAATGATTACTATAGTCAAACTATATAATCAACTATACTTTTAATAGATTAAAATCAATTATTGCCTCCCATTATTTTTCGGCGAGCCTCTAACCCTCTGTCGAGTACTCGGGACATCGTGTTTCCTAGTGGGCTAGGATCCCGTTAAATATCACACAATCTTGACTTTGGCCAACAAATTGTATGATAATTAACTAGGTAGATCTCTAAGATCGATTGGATCCAATCCAATTCCTAGATCCGGTAGGGGGACTCCAAGTCCGAAACATATATCTTATATATGCCAATACATCCAATGTATTACCTAACCTTTTTCCTCTGAATCAACTAAGCTTTGGCTTTGGCACAACAAACTTAGTGATCCCAGTTAAGCACGACCCATTGACCATGGAAAGCTTCGTAATCAATGTCGATGGACAAGAAGTGGTCTTGACTTTGGCCAACAAACCACAACTTGGACAAGACACCGATATGGAACAAAGCTCTCGTGATTCAAACACATCCTCGACGGACAAAGGCCTTGACTTTGGCCAACAAGCCAATTTGCACTCAATGGAAGGAAAGACGCTTAATATTTTGCGAGGGTTTTTCGAGTGCAAATTGGCAACCAATTTATTATCTTTGTTAAGGTCTCATCATCATACACCCTTAAACATGCATTCTAAACACATAATAAAGCGTATATGGATAAAATAATAATGATATGCGGATGGATACTTTACATTGATCCTAGATCAAATTTCTCCATTTCTCTCTCCCGCTAGCACATGTATCACTTCTACCTGTTACACTACACTTCTAAAGAAACCTCATTTACATTGAGGGGAATAGGTGAGAAGAGAATACAAAGAGTATGGAGGTGATAAGGCTGGACACACAGGTCCAATTAATAAATCAAATTTATTACAACAATTTCCAAAATTGTCTCACCCATCTAATATCCATCTGATATACATTATTCATGCATCACAACTATGTATTCACACAAGCATGTTATCAATCAATCTAATCAAATTAATTAATCTGATAAATTAGTGATCATCCATTGTTCAAACAACGATTTGATTTTTTGCTCGAGTCAAACTCATTTTGCGAATAAGTACTCAAAGTATGAATTCTCGAATTAAATTAAACTGCACAATTAAATCCAATTTAATTTGTATTTAATACTAATTCACTATTTAATTCCAAATTAAATACTACACTTTATTAATGAACTTTTACGACTTAAATTCCAATTTAATCATTACGTGTCTCAAAGCCCGATTAACGTCCAACGTCAATTTAATTAAAGTCCAATGGGCTTTTAATTAATTTCTTAAGGCATGGACTTTTGGTCAACTCGGGTCAAACCAAATAACCAAAATCCAATCCGGGAGTTACCCTATAAGCCTAGAAATCAATTTAGGCCCATTAGGCCCAATTAAACTTTAAAGGTCCATTAAGTCGCATTTGGGCTTTATGGAAGCGATTTTGGGCCTAATTGGATCCAACCAATTTTGCCTAAACCCAACTTTGTACAACAAAGCCCAATTACAACATAACAAGCCCAAATCCAATTTTAAGGCCCGATTCAATTAAATTGCCAAATTCCAAATTTCCAATTTAATTACCTAAACTGCATTACACAATTAATTATCCAACTAACATTTCCAAAATACCAATTAGCCAAATTAATCATGCTCTTTAATAACAAAACATGTCCAACACATTTTATCAAAAAATCAAACCCATTCATGTTATATATGTCTCGGCCAAGGGAGGGGATTTGTGTCCTATTCAAATTCAATCCAATTAATTCCACAATCGACATTAAATCACATTCCCGAATGATTCTAACTCATCCAATGAATCAAAATAAAAAAATCCAAGACTAAATAAGGCACTTCTCATTCGGCCAAGCCTACTCAATTTGGGGAAAAATGTTCCAAACACAAATTCATGAAATTGATCCAATCAATATTCAATTAAACATGTATTAAGCATACTCAAACATCCAATTCATTCAAATCATGCTCAAATACAAATTACCCAAATTTTAAGCCCTAAACTTTTCATGCTCAAACCTTGCTCTAGATGCCATTGTTGGTTTCTATTAAGGTCCCAATATCAATAATAAGCATGAATCATGTGTGAATAACAATCGAGAAGTTGCGGAATACTCACATCGATCGGTTGAACGATACGGCAAGCAACAAAATAAACTTTCTACCCTTGCAGTGGACTCGGCAGTGAGCAGATGTGCAGCCCTCTATTTTCTATTTTTGAGCTCCTCGAACAAGCTCCAAGCTTCGTCGAATAGTTCCTGGCTCATGGGTGGACTTCCCTATCACCTTCGCATGTCTCGTAAGTGTGCTAGCACTTGAGATTTTACCACAAAACCCACTCTTGCTTCCGTTCACTATCTCGGCAGTGAGCTAATTTCAGAAGAGAGAAAACAACCCCTTGGGCGTCCAAATGAGAGAGAAGAGAGATGGATAGAAAGTTGTGTGTGTTGTTTATTCAAAATAGGTATCTAATACCAAAAATATTAAAAGTCAAATACCTAAATCAAATAAAGGTAAATAGCTTTTAATTAATCCAACAACTCACATCAACCATCACACTTGAGTGTCAAACACTCAAACATCAAGTCACATCAATCAATCAATCAATGGTCATATCACTCAAAGTGACATGATTTGACGTTTGATGTGACGCTAGATGCGACTAGCGATTTGACGCTTGATTTGACTTGCATGCCGCATTCGAATTCGAAATGTGAATGCGCTCGTAAATAATCCCGGGCTTGGGTTTGCTAATTCCAAATTAATGAATTTTTCGTTGCGTCATAATTAAATGATTACGCCTAGCGAAATCACTATTCACATCGCTAACAAATTAATTCTAAATTAATTCGTTCGCCCGAATTAATATCTAATTTTAATTCCACGTCGAAATCCTATTTCGTTTAATATATCCAATATATTAATTAATTGATTAATTCCAAATTAATCGTTATCTCTCTTTAAATGATATTTTATCCCAGATAAAATATCTCCATAATTAATCACAGATTAATTTTCTCTCTCTCTTCTAATTAATCCCAGATTAATTTAGAGTGCGAGTTATACATCATCGGTGAATCTTTGGGAAGCGACCCATGAGATCCCCGGATATGTTGGCAGTAAATTCGGTCGTCGGACTATCCGAACACGTAAGTACCAAGTACTACGTTTTACCAATTTACAAGACAAGGTTGGCCTCTAGCAAAGCGCCATGCCTACCCAATTCTCCGGAAATATCCTTACAGGAATAAAGGATCTATATCAGGTGTAGTATACGTAGTATTGCGTATTTCTGTCCAGTATCGGATGATCACGTGCTAGGCCTGGGGCTGGAACTGTGTCTGCCCCGTACGAAGCACATGTCGGATGTCTGGTGACTAGTCTCTATAATCGGATAAACCTGACCTTGTCATTTTATTCCGATAGCTGCATCATTTAAGAGAACCAGTCCCGTATCCTACGTGACCATCATCTCCATATGACTGGAGTGACACTTCCATCTTGACATCACACCCAACACACTACGATTCTCAATATACACAGTATTGGCGTACACAGAACCTGTTAAAGCCCTGGATGACCTCAACCAAAGTATATTGATTGTCGCAAGTATTAGCGGTGCAAGTCTCAGGTTAAGACCAAATACACCTACCCTGATATCGGACTTCCATAGACACATAGTCATACTACCAATGGAATTCCGAGGGGGTCTATCCAGAGCGAAGCTGTTTCCCGTACCATCGGTAAAACACAACCTCCTATTACACTTGCATGAGTATCCTCTACCCAAATATATGAGAACTATGCAGTTGTGCCCTCACAACGCGCACAAGTGCAATACTAGTCATTTACGAATTTATCGATGTCCAATCTCGATAATAATCTGATTAGGGATATTTAATGATTTATCCTTCGTGGACTGATACTGTCTCATATCATTCTCCATCCAGGAACAAATCATAATGACCTCCTAACATTTATACATCTAGGTGATCTAAGCACAAATGATAATAGTGAAATCTCATTTGTCACATAGTTAATTTGTACAACAACACCATGATCTGTACAAATAGTGACGCTATGGGTCATAATTGTCCAACATTCACAACCCTGGATAGTTTTATAAATTTGAATTTTCTTCAATCTACTTTCAAGTAATTTATTTACTTGTTTTAATTTTAAAGTCACCAAGTAATCAAACAATCAATCCATTAGATACTTGTAAACATTTAACTTCATAAATTGATAACAAAAGATTTTAAGTCTTCGTGGGATAGATACTTTTTATACTACTTGAACGATACGTACGCTTGCGTATACGCGTGTGATTACGCTGGTCACCAAGATAGAATCTGCCAGCTCTGTTTACAGAGCATATGTATTCAATATGTAATTCGCAATCTGTTAAATTTATGGGCCCGTGGTACACTTCAGAAGTGAGTTCTAAGTGTTATTAAGATATTGCTAATAGAAATGTTTATGTGATTATATCTATAGAGATTTGAAGTTTATATCTATATCTCTGAAATAATCTAGATGCCTATGTCGGAAGGATTATAAGTCTGCAATGATCTCGACCTGTATGGTTCAGTTAGTTTATCTGAAATCGTCATAATTTACGGGTGAGTAAATTATGGACACGAAATTAGATTTCATGATGGATATGCCTGAACCTAGAGAGTCTCACTAATGAAATATACTCGTAGAGCACTATGGTAATTTTTATTAACAATATTGATTATTTATAATCATCTAACGGTTAAACGAAAGATGCATACATAAAGGGTGTTGGTTTCTATAATATGTCCCAAACAAAGATTAAGCATGTGAAATACTATAAAGAATATATGAACATGAAATATGGCGGAATCATACTTACAATGCCTTGTGATGAAGTAGATGATCAAATGGTAGAAGCTCCAAGTGGTGGAGGATTCGGCCAAGAGGAGGAAGAAGACTTGAAGCTCCAAGCTATTGTATTCCAAGCTCTTTGATGGTTTCCCTATCACCTCTTTTGATCCCTTGCTTGTGCTAGCAAAAAAGGAGAAATGGAAGATCAAATCTTCCTTGCCCTTGTCAATGGAGTTCACGGCAATTTGAGAGAGAAGAGAGAGTTTTTGTGTAATGTCTTGATTAATTAATTTTTTGTATTACCAAAAATCAATTTATATTTATGTTATAATTTATTAAATTAATAATAAATCTATGACATAAACCATGCAATGGCTTAGAGTGTCAAACACTCAAACTCCATGCAAAGCCTTTGAGTGAAATGCACACTATCACCATGCAATGCCTTATCAATAAAATAATGCATATAATGACAAGTGTCATGTGGGCCCCACACGTTTCCCAATGAAAGTGGGCCACGTCCACTCACGCGTTCGGGTTCGATATTTCCGAAATACCGAGCTAGCGTCGCGACGTTAATTAAATCGGATTTAAATAAATAATCGCTCCTAGCGAAATTATTATTTACGTCGCTTACGAATTAATTCTAAATTAACTCGTATGCCCGAATTAAAATCTAATTTTAATTTCGCGTCGAAATCGAATTTCGATTATTATATCGAATATAATAATTTTATCGATTAATTCCAAATTAATCGTTCTCTCTCTCTGAATAAGGCACTTTATCCGAGATAAAGTTTCTCCGCAATTAATCCAAGATTAATTAAGTTCGAATCAAATATCATAGGTGAATCTTCAGGAAGCGACCCAAGAGATCTCCGGATATTTTGGCAGTAAATACGGTCGTCGGATAATCCGAACACGTACGTACCTCGTACTACGTCTTTAACGATTTACAAGACAAGGTTGGCTTCTAGCAAAGTGCCATGCCTACCCAATTCTCCAGAAATATTCTTATAGGAATATAAGATCTGTATCAGGCGTAGTATACCGTAGTATTGCGTACATCGATCCAGTATCGGATGATCACATGCTAGGCCTGGGGCTGGAGATGTGTCTGCCCCGTACGAAACATATATCGGACATCAAGCAGCTAGTCTCTTTAAATCAGACAATCCTAACCTAGTCATATTGTCCCGACGGTTGCAACCTTTTATAGAGTACTAGTTCTGTGCCCTGCGTGATCATCGCCTCCATATGTCTGAAGCGATACTCCATCTTGACATCACATCCAGTACACTACGATTCTCGATAAACCCAGAAGAGGTGTACCACAGAACCGGTTAGGGTCCCCAACCACCAAAAAAACAAAGTTTACCGATTGTCGCAAGTACTAGCGATGTAAGTCTCAGTTCAGGTTAAGACCATATACACCTACCCTGATGCGGCCTCCCATAGACACGCAGACATACTACCAATGGGTTTCCGCGGGGTCTATCCAGAGCGAAGCTGTTTTCCGTACCATCGGTAAAACACAACCTCCTATTGCACTTGCATAAGTATCCAATACTTAAATATATGAGAACTATGCTGTTGTGCCCTCACAACGTGCACAAGCGCAATACTAGTCTATTCCGCATTATTGATGTCCGATCTCGATAACACTCCGACTAGGGATATTTAATGATTAAACTTTTATAGATTGATACTGTCTCATATCATCTCAATCCAGTATTAATCATATGGACTTTCGCCATTTATTAGTCAAAGTAAATAATATTACAAAACGGCAAAAGGCAATTTCATTATCACATAGTTAATTTTGTACAATAATACAATATCATTTACAAACAGTGACGCTATGGGACATAATGTCTAACAATCTCCCACTTGGCCTATAGCCAGTCACTCAAGCATCTAATACCCGAACTATGTATGTGTCGTTCAAAAACTTGCTGAAGAACAGCCTTCGTCAGCGGATCTGCAATGTTGCCATCTGATGTGACCTTCTCGACCTTTACATCGCCACGATGTATAATCTCCCGAATCAGATGGTAACGTCGAAGAACATGCTTGGACCGTTGATGAGACCTTGGTTCCTTAGCCTGTGCCATAGCCCCGTTATTGTCACAATACAATGGAACGGGCTCAGCTGCTAACGGAACTACCCCTAATCCGATTAGGAACTTTCGGATCCAAACTGCCTCCTTTGCTGCTTCAGATGCAGCGATGTACTCCGCTTCTGTTGTTGAATCGGCAACAGTATCTTGCTTGGAAGATTTCCAGCTCACTGCTCCGTTATTCAAACAAAAAATGTACCCGGATTGCGACTTGTAGTCATCTTTGTCGGTTTGGAAACTTGCATCGGTATACCCAGATACCGCAAGTTCTCCACCTCCATAAATTAAGAAAGCATCCTTAGTTCGTTTTAAGATACTTAAGGATATTCTTAACTGCTATCCAGTGACCTTCACCTGGATCGGCCTGATAGCGACTGCACATGCTCAAAGCATATGAGATATCAGGTCGTGTACATATCATGGCATACATGATCGATCCGACTGCCGAGGCGAACGGTATCCGACTCATGTTGTCCCTCTCTTCCTGAGTCTTAGGACACATGTCCTTAGATAGAGAGATACCACGTACCATTGGAACCAATCCCCTCTTGGATTGTTCCATGTTGAATCGCTTCAACACTTTATCAATGTATGTACTCTGGGAGAGTCCAAGCAGCTTTCTAGATCTATCCCGGTAGATTTTTATTCCAAGAATAAAGGCTGCTTCTCCCAGATCTTTCATGGAGAAATTTTAATGAAAGCCAAGCTTTCACCGACGTCAGCATGGGAATGTCATTGCCTATAAGCAATACGTCGTCGACATAAAGGACAATAAAAGTAAGTGCTCTCCCACTAACCTTCTTGTATACACAAGGGTCATCTGCGTTTTGCACGAAATCATATTCCTTTATGATCATCAAAACGCTGATTCCATGACCGTGATGCTTGCTTCAATCCATAAATGGATCGATTTAACTTACAAACATTGTTTGCAAGTCTAGGTACGATAAAACCGTCAGGCTGTTGCATATAAACATCCTCCAAAAGGTTTCCGTTAAGGAAAGCGGTTTTAACGTCCATTTGCCATATCTCGTAATCGAAATATGCAGCTATTGCAAGCATTATCCGAATGGATTTAATCATGGCAACGGGTGAGAAGGTTTCGTCATAATCAATACCATATTGTTGACGATACCCCTTCGCTACAAGCCTAGCTTTGTACGTTTGTATGTTGCCATCCATGTCGGTCTTCTTCTTGAAGATCCATATGCATCCAATAGGCTTTACGCCTTCTGGTGCATCAACCAGTGTCCAAACTTGGTTGGCGTACATGGAATCCATCTCGGACTTCATGGCTTCTTGCCATAAAGCGGAATCGATATTTTGTATCGCTTCCTCATACGTAGCCGGCTCATTATCCTCAATAAGATTAATATCTACATGAGGTGAGATCAGGAACCCATACCTCTCAGGTACTGTTCTGATTCTCACCGACCTACGCGGGTCCTTGTGTATGTGAAGTTTGTGGTACAGACTCATCCCGGATGGTCTGTTCTTGTTCCGTCATTGATTCATTGCCAGGAACAGTATCACTACGATCTTCATCGAGTTCTACTTTCCTCCCACTTACCACTGCATTTAAAAATCCTTCTCAAGGAAAAAATGCTTGTAGAGCAACAAATACTTTGTTCTCTTGTGGGTGATAGAAGTAATATCCTTTGGTTTCCCTAGGATATCCTACGAAAAGGCATTTATCAGATTTGGGTTCAAGTTTGGTACCTTCCAAACGTTTAACATATGCCCAGCATCCCCAAATCTTCAGAAAGAGAAACCTGGTTTCCTTCCTGTCCATATCTCATATGGAGTCTGTTCAACAGACTTCGACGGTACCTTATTCAAATAAGTATAGCACTGTTTAATGCGTATCCCCAGAAGGATATTGGTAGCTCAGTGCGACTCATCATTGACCTCACCATGTCCAATAAGGTGCGGTTTCTCCGTTCGGACACACCGTTTAATTGCGGTGTTCCAGGAGGAGTCCACTGCGAAAGAATACCATATTCTTTCAAGTAATCTTGAAACTCATAACTTAAGTACTCGCCACCACGGTCTGACCGTAATGTCTTGATACTCTTCCCTGTTTGTTTCTCCACTTCGTGTCGAAACTCTTTGAATTTCTCAAAAGTTTCCGACTTGTGTCTCATAAGATACACATAACCGTAACGAGATGCATCATCTGTAAAGGTTACGAAGTAGTGAAATCCACCTCTAGCCTGGCTAGACATGGGCCCGCATACGTCAGTATGTACAAGAGCCAACAGTTCTGTGGCACGTTCACCTTTACCGCTAAAAGGTGATTTAGGCATTTTGCCTAAAAGACAAGATTCGCAGACGTCATATGAATTGGGATCAAATTCGTCCAAGTACCCACTCTTCGAAAGTGTGGATATGCGAGTCTTGTTGATGTGTCCCAGACGACAATGCCACATATAAGCTTCATCTTTTAGATTATTTCTCTTGAGCCTTTTGTTTGTCATTTTAGGAGATCATTTATATTCAAAATATAAAGACCGTTATTTGCAACAGCTGTGCAAATTTCTGCATCATTTTTATATAAATAACACCCAGTGTTCCTGAATACAAAAGTGTAACCTGCTGGGTTAACAAGGATACAGATATAATATTCCTAGTTAAACTAGGTACAAAATAACAGTTCAAAAGTTTAAGTTCATGCCCTGAGGGCAGTTCTAAAACAAAAGTCCCTACGGCCAAAACAGCAACTGGTGTTCCGTTTCCAACCCGTAGATCCATCTCCCCGGATGCCAGCACCCTGCTATCTGCAGATCCTGCACATCAGTACAAATATGAGCACCACAACCAGAATCAAAAATCCAATTTTTAAAACTAGAAGTATTCATATTTATCTCAATAACAAAACATACCAGAAGCGATAGCCTTGCCATCCTTGATATCCTCCTTCTGCCCTTTGCCCATTCGGCAGTCACGTTTCCAGTGACCCCTCTTGCCGCAGTTGAGGCAGATGTCGTGAGATTTGTCCTTTGGCTTCCTAGAAGCCACTGTCAACTTGCCTTTGCCCTTTTTCTTGAACTTCTTCCTTGCACCTCCAATTGCCTTGGGGCCACCCTTTGGCGCATGAGAGGTCGATGCAAAATGCGCCTCGCGCTTGCTCCCTTTAGGAGTTCCCTTTCGGATTCCTTCAAGATAGATAAAAGCTCTCCAAGAGTGTCATCTGTATCCATCAACTTATAGTTGACTATGATTTGTTTCCAAGTATCAGGAAGTGACTGCAAGATCATATCTATAGTCAGCTCAGCCTCCAAGACTATTCCCATATTGGCCAACTCATCAATATCGGCGATCATTTGAGTCCCGTGGGCTTCAACTGATGCGCCATCTGTCATCCGGGAGCGGGAAGAGTTTCCTTACTAGCTCGTACCTCTTCATCCGCTTATTGGTGCGGTGAAGATCACGCAATCTTGCCATCATGTTATAGGGATCCAAGTCCCTATTCTGGCGTCTGAAATGCTGGGTCATTGCAGCTAGCATAACTGACTGAGCTTGGTCACAATCGTCACTATGAGTTTTCCATAACTCTAGCTCCAGTGGCTCAGTGGGTTCAGGCGCGGGAGAGGTCTCTGAATAGTATACAGTATCCTCTCAGCCCCAAGCACTATCTTGAGGTTCATTTCCCAGTCGGCAAAGTTTGTCCCTTTGAAGACATTATCGCCCATGATTATGTCGCGGATATTACCTTTGCCTATCATCTTGACAACTATAGTCCAACTATAAAGTCAACGATGTTATGGGTACAGTCAAACTGTTACAAAAATAAAATATATTAGTCCAACTAATTATTTAAAATATTGACGAAAATGATTTGAAAGACGCGTAAGGCTAAGTATCTGAACGAAATTGCAAATTCAATAATAGCCTCCCACTATTTTCTTCAAGTTTCTAACCCTCTGTAGAGAACTCGGGAAATCTAATTTCCTAGTGGGCTAGGATCCCGTTAAATAACACACAATTTGACTTTGGCCAATAAAAATTGTATGCTATTTAACATAGGTAGATCTCCATGATCAATTGGATCTCATCCAATTCCTAGATCCGGTTAGGTGGACATCCAAGTCCGAAACATATGTATAATGTCAATGTATCCAATACATTTTCCTAACCATATCCTCCGAATCAACTAGGCCTTGGCTTTGGCCAAAAACAAACCTAATGATTCCGTTAAGCGGGACCCATTGACGAGGAAATTTCGTAATCAATGTCGTTGGACAAAAGTGACCTTGACTTTGGTCAATAAAAATCACGATTTGGACAAGACACCGATATGCAACAAAACTCTCATGATTCAAGTACATCTAGGTTGACAAAGGTCTTGACTTTGGTCAAAAACAAACCAATGCCAACTTCGGATCTTGAACAAGAACCATTCAATGGAAGGATATTAGCTTAATATAAATTGAGGGATTTTCGCGTAATTGGCAACCAATTTATTTATCTTTGTTAGGTCTCATCATCATACACCCTTAAGCATGCTTCTAAAACATCATAAAGCGCGTAAAGTAAAGTAATAGTGATATGCGGATGGATATTAAACAACTTGTTCCTAGAACAAATCACTCCCTTTCCTCTCCCCGCTAGCACTATTCTACAACTACCCAATTACATAATACAATAAGAGAAACCTCATCTACATTGAGGGGAATTAGGTGAAAGAGAATACAAAGAGATAAAGAGATAAGGCTGGACACGCAGGCCAGGTCCAATTTATAAATTCCAAATTTACAATAATTTCTAAAATTACCCTTTCCCTTCTAATATCCATCCGATATACACTATTCATTCATCACATACATATATATTCAAACAAGACATGCTTTTACAACCAATCTAATCCAATTAATTAGTCTTAGTTAAGTGATCATCCAATGTTCAAACAACGGTTTGATTTTGTGCGAGTCCAACTCGATTAAGAATAAGTACATAAAGTACGAATTCGCGAATTATATCGAACTACTAATTAAATCTAATTAATTCGTATTCAATACTAATCCAATTATTTAATTCCAAATCAAATGTTTACACTTTTAATATGCTTTAAAGACTTAGATTCTAAATCTAATCCTATTGGGTCTCAAAGCCCAATAAACATCCAATGTTGAATTTAATTCAAGTCAAATGGACTTAGAATTGATTTATTAAGGCTTGGGCTTTTGGTCAATGTGGGTCAAACCCAATTGCCAAGCCCAAATAAGGAATCACCCTAAGTGCCATAAAACCAATTTTAAGCCCATAAGGCCCAATTAAATTATTAAAGCCCATTAATTAAATTTTAATATTCCAAACATTAAAGTCCAATTAATTAAAGTGTAATACAAGATTAATATATTAAACCAAATATTTCAAAAATACCCATTTAATTTATTAATCATGTATTTATCAAATTAAATGTCCAACATTAATTTATCAAAAATCAACTCCATTTCATGTCTTGTACATTCGGCCAAGATGAGTTTTTGTGTCGATTTGTTTTTCAATCCGATTGAATTACTAATCTACGTCCCGACACGTTCTAAGTCATCTAATGATCTTAAACACAAAAATTTCAATCCACTCCAAGTAGCAACACATTCGGCCAAGGCATGGATTAGGGGGAAAAATCATCCAATGCATTTTTCATAAAATTGATTCCATATAACATCATGTTATACACATGCAAGCATACTTATTAATCAAATTTCATAAGAACATGCTTATATCAATTTCATCATGCCATTCGGCCAAGGTGAAGATATGGGGAAAAATCATCCAATGCATTTTTCATAAAATTGATTCCATGTAATATCATTCTATATACATGCAAGCATACTTATTCATCAAATTTCACAAGAACATGCTTCAATCAATTTATCACACCCATTCGGCCAAGGTCAAAATTTTGGGGAAAAAATCATCCAATGCATTTTTCATAAATTGATTTCATATAATGTCATTTAACATACATCTAAGCATACTCATTCATCAAATTTCACAAGAACATGCTTCAATCAATTTTCACAAAATTTTAACCTAAAGTATTTCATGCTTAAACCTAGCTCAATGATACCATTGTTGGTTTCTATAATATGTCCCAAACAAAGATTAAGCATGTGAAATACTATAAAGAATATATATAAACATTGAAATAGCGGCGGAATCATACTTACAATGCCTTGTGATGAAGTAGATGATCAAATGGTAGAAGCTCCAAGTGGTGGAGGATTCGGCCAAGAGGAGGAAGAAGACTTGAAGCTCCAAGCTATTGTATTCCAAGCTCTTTGATGGTTTCCCTATCACCTCTTTTGATCCCTTGCTTGTGCTAGCAAAAAGGAGAAATGGAAGATCAAATCTTCCTTGCCCTTGTCAATGGAGTTCACGGCAAATTGAGAGGAAAGAGAGAGTTTTTGTGTAATGTCTTGATTAATAATTTTTGTTTACCAAAAAATCAATTTATATTTATGTTATAATTTATTAAATTAATAATAAATCTATGACATAAACCAGCAATGGCTTAGAGTGTCAAACACTCAAACTCCATGCAAAGCCTTTGAGTGAAATGCACACTATCACCATGCCAATGCCTTATCAATAAAATAATGCATATAATGACAAGTGTCATGTGGGCCCCACACGTTTCCCAATGAAAGTGGCCCACGTCCACTCACGCGTTCGGGTTCGATATTTCCGAAATACCGAGCTAGCGTCGCGACGTTAATTAAATCGGATTTAAATAAATAATCGCTCCTAGCGAAATTATTATTTACGTCGCTTACGAATTAATTCTAAATTAACTCGTATGCCCGAATTAAAATCTAATTTTAATTTCGCGTCGAAATCGAATTTCGATTATTATATCGAATATAATAATTTTATCGATTAATTCCAAATTAATCGTTCTCTCTCTCTGAATAAGGCACTTTATCCGAGATAAAGTTTCTCCGCAATTAATCCAAGATTAATTAAGTTCGAATCAAAATTCATAGGTGAATCTTCAGGAAGCGACCCAAGAGATCTCCGGATATTTGGCAGTAATACGGTCGTCGGATAATCCGAACACGTACGTACCTCGTACTACGTCTTTACCGATTTACAAGACAGGTTGGCTTCTAGCAAAGCGCCATGCCTACCCAATTCTCCAGAAATATTCTTATAGGAATATAAGATCTGTATCAGGCGTAGTATACCGTAGTATTGCGTACATCGATCCAGTATCGGATGATCACATGCTAGGCCTGGGGCTGGAGATGTCTGCCCCGTACGAAACATATATCGGACATCAAGCAGCTAGTCTCTTTAAATCAGACAATCCTGACCTAGTCATATTGTCCCGACGGTTGCAACCTTTATAGAGTACTAGTTCTGTGCCCTGCGTGATCATCGCCTCCATATGTCTGAAGCGATACTTCCATCTTGACATCACATCCAGTACACTACGATTCTCGATAAACCCAGAAGAGGTGTAACACAGAACCGGTTAGGGTCCCCAACCACCAAAACCAAAGTTTACCGATTGTCGCAAGTACTAGCGATGTAAGTCTCAGGTTAAGACCATATACACCTACCCTGATGCGGCCTCCCATAGACACGCAGACATACTACCAATGGGATTCCGCGGGGTCTATCCAGAGCGAAGCTGTTTTTCCGTACCATCGGTAAACACAACCTCCTATGCACTTGCATAAGTATCCAATACTTAAATATATGAGAACTATGCTGTTGTGCCCTCACAACGTGCACAAGCGCAATACTAGTCTATTCCGCATTATCGATGTCCGATCTCGATAATACTACGACTAGGGATATTTAATGATTAAACTTTTATAGATTGATACTGTCTCATATCATCTCAATCCAGTATTAATCATATGGACTTTCGCCATTTATTAGTCAAAGTAAATAATATTACAAAACGGCAAAAGGCAATTTCATTATCACATAGTTAATTTTGTACAATAATACAATATCATTTACAAACAGTGACGCTATGGGACACATGTCTAACAAAGGGGATTTTTGGTCAATTCCTATTAATGTTTATTAATTTATAAAGGATTTTATTAATACACATTATTTATTGTCAATTATGATATCTGACTAATCCATTAATATATGTACTTATATTCTTTAAAGTAAAATAATACATATATTTACATATTGTATTTATTAATTATGTAACTTGATTAAATAATTAAAGATTGAATTACAAAATCTCTAGTTTTGAACTTTATATAAGGCCCTGTTTCACGCTCTACCCTGTTCCTTTTACTTTCGAGAAATGTTATCAAATGATTTCGCCTTCTTTTTAATTTGATTAAAAATTAGAAAATATCTATTGCTTTTTCCTTCCAAAATTTCGGCCATAACCTAGCATTATATAAAGGTTGTATTGTTCATTTCCTTCACTGGTGGAGCCTCCAAATTACAAGAAAAAGTTGAGAGAAAAAAGTGAAGTGTTAGTGTTAAGAAGAAAAATGATAAGAAAGAAAACTTCAAGTTATGTAGTTTTTTCTCTTCCTTTAAATATAGAAAAATATTTCTAGTTCTTAACTGGCAACTGTGATGCTTGGAGGAAAGTTTTTTTTTTCTACTCTCTAGGTTTTGTACTAAGTGTGCTTGTGTAAGCTTAAATGAAAGATGTTTGCCTGTAGTAATTAAGTAAGCTTGTAAATGGTTTGTATAAGCTTTCTTTTGAACATTTGGATGATCTTGTGTCATTCTAGCGTGTTGGGGGCACCCATGATGGCTAGAAATTTTTCTTGAGTTGTTTCAAAGTGGTGAGAATTGCTTTGTGTTGTCGAATTAGATTTAAGTGG
>SKCR01052997.1:0-70962 GCA_019454045.1 Zanthoxylum bungeanum | reverse complement strand
CGTTGATGAGACCGTGGTTCCTTAGCCTGTGCAATAGCCCCATTATTGTCACATTACCAAAGAACGGGCTCAGCTGCTAACGGAACTACTCCTAATCCAATTAGGAATTTACGGATCCAAACTGTTCTTTTGCTGCCTCAGCTGCAGTAATATATTTCGCTTCTGTTGTTGAATCAGCAACAGTCTCTTGCTTGGAAGATTTCCAGCTCACTGCTCCGTTGTTTAAACAAAATATGCACCCTGATTGCGACTTACAGTCGTCTTTAACAAAGCTTTCATGGTTCAAACACATCCGCGATAGACAATGATCTTGATTTTGGCCAACAAATCAAAGCCAATCTTGGATCTTGAGAGAGAACCACTCAATGGAAGGAAACGTTTAATATTAAATGTGAGGGCATTTTCGTAAATTGGCAACCAATTTATTATCTTTGATTAGGACTCATCAAACACCCTTAAACATGCATTCTAAAAGCATAATAAGGCGCGATAAATATAATAATGATATGCAGATGGATATATACATTTTGTTCCTAGAACAAATCTCTCTATTTTCTTTTCCTCTCTCCCGCTAGCATTTTACATTCTTCTATATACCCAATTACATAACACTATAAGAAACCTCATTTAACATTGAGGGGAATTGGTGAGAAGAGAAATACATTGAGAATAAGAGGTGATAGGTTGGATGCGCAGGTCCAATTTCAAATAAATACCATATTTACAATAATTTCCAAAATTGCCCTCACCCATCTAATATCCATCTGATATACATTATTCAAACAAATAAATCCAAGCATTCACACATAGCATGTTGTCAATCAATGTAATCCAATTAATTAATTCATCAATTAATGACCATCCAATGTTCATACAACGATTTAATTTGTGCGAGTCCAACTCGTTTAAGAATAAATACTCAAAATAAGTATTCTTGAATTATATCAAACTATAATATTAAATTCAATTTAAATTGTATTCAATACTAATTCAAGTTTAATTCCAAATTAAACAATTACACTTATTATATTATAATAATGCCTTTTTAGACTTGGATTCCAAATCCAATCCAAATGGTCTCAAAGGGCCATTTACATCCAATGCCAATTCTATTAGGTCCAATGGGCTTTAATTAATTCTTTAGGCATGGACTTTTGGCCATTATGGATCAAACTATAATGCCTTGGCCCATTTAGGAATCACCATATACCAAAAATTAATTTTGGCCCATTAGGCCCAATTAAATTATTAAAGGCATAAAAGTCATATTTTGGACTTTTATGGAAATAGTTTAGGCCCAATTGGATCCAACCCAATTGTCCACAACCAAACTTGGCCCAACCAAGCCCATTAATCCAAATATAACCAAATTAGCCCAATTAGTATTTTAGGGACTAATTTACATTAATACAATATTCCAAATATTACATTAATCCAATTTAAGTGTAATTAACATAACTAATTAATTAATCTAATATTTCCAAAATTTTAATTAATCTAATTAATCATGCTTATCATTCTAATTCATGTCCAACACAAATTGAAGCAAAATCAAGTCTCCAACAACATGCTTCTCATGGCAATGACAAGAAATTAACATCCAATTTGACTCCAATCCAATTAAATCAACATTCAACAAAATATTTCATGCCATTAACACATCCAAGTGTCAAAATTTAAAAAATCACCATGAGGTATTCTAGGGTAATATTCGGCCAACATAAGGAAATTGAGTAAATTTTATCCAATCAATTTTTCAACAATCCAACAATTCACAACTCTAAGTTATCATCATCTAACATCAACCAACAACTCAATTTTAAATTTTCATGCTCCAAGCAAAATTTCCTAATTAAAGTTTATGAACCCTAGATTTCAAAATCATATTTAGCAAGGCTCTGATACCATTGTTAGTCTCTAAGACATGCCACAAGATCCTAAATGTGATTTTATGTGTGGAATAATCAAGTAAAGTGGCGGAAACACTTACATTGATTTATGGAGAAATTTCAAAAATTTCCTCTTTTGGATGAAGCTCCAAGCTTGTTGTATGTTGTTTGTTCCTTGGGTGAGTTTCCCTATCACCTCATTTGACACCTCCAAGTGCTAGCTTTGATGAATTTTGAAGCAAAAATTCATTCCCCAAAAGAGAGAAGGAATCGGCAATGAGAAGAGAAATGAGAGAGTGAATAGTTTTCCAAAACTTGGTAGTTGTGTGTGTTAAAGGCTTAATTAAATAAAGCCAACTACTTCCATCAAAGTTTGACCTTTGATGTAAGTCATATGGTCCCACCACATTTTAATTTCAAAATTTGAGTTGGCTTCTCCAACACAACTAAGTCACGGGCAATTTTATCGGGTTCGTTTAATTCCGAATTAAACGAATTTTTCGTTGCGCCATAATTAAATCCAATTTAATTAAATAATTAAGCCTCGCAAAATTATTACGATAGTCGCTTTCGAATTAATTCTAAATTAATTCGTTCGCCCAAATTAAAATCCAATTTTAATTTCGTATTGAAATCTGATTTCAATTAATATATCTGATATATTATTTTAGCCATAAATAAATAAATTAAATAGAAAAATATAATTTAACTATTAAATTTATTTTACCGATTAATTCTAAATTAATCACGTTATCTCTTCTATACGAATTTAATCCGAGATTAATTCTTGCCGCAATTAATCCTATATTAACTTTCTCTCTCATAATTAATCCTAGATTAATTCTATATGAGTCAAATGTTATTGGTGAATCTTTGGAAAACGACCCAATAGATTCCTGGATCTGTTGGCAGTAAATACGGTTATCGGACTATCCGAACACATGTGTACCCCGTACCATGTTCTGACCGATTTATAAGACATGGTTGGCTTCTAGCAAAGCACCGTGCCTACCCAATTCTCCAGAAATATTCACCGAGGAATATCATATGTATCAACGTAGTAATACTAATATAATGTAATGCGTAATATGATCCAGTATCGGATGTCACATGCTAGGCATATGGCTGGCTCTGTTTCTGCCCCGTACGAAGCATATATCGGATCCCGAGTAACTAATCTCTGTAATCGGGAAGGCATGACCTAGTCATACTATCCTGATAGCTGCAGTTTTTAAGAGTACTAGTTTTGTATCATGTGTGACCATCATCTCCATATGACTGAAGTGATACTCTCATCTTGACATCACATCCAATACACTACGATTCTCAGTAAACCCAATACAGACATACACAGAACCTGTTAAAGCTCCAGATGACCAATACTAAAGTAAACTGATTGTCGTAAGTAATAGCGACGTAAGTCTCAGGTTAAAGATCACATACACCTACCCTGATTCGGATTCCCAGAGACACATGGTCATACTACTAATGGGATTTCGAGTGCGTCTATCCAGAGCGAACTGTTCCTGATCCAACGGCTAACAGAACCTCTTATTACACTTGCATAAGTATCCAATACCTAAATATATGAGAACTATGATGTTACGCTTCCATAGCGCGCACACGTGTAATACTAGTGTATTCCGCATTATCAATGTCCAGTCTCGATAATACTTCGACTATGGATATTTAATGATTAAACCGTTCTTGGATTAATATTGTCTCATATCTTATTAATCCAATTTAACCATATGGACTTTTATCATTAATATATATATCCAAGTAATCTAATTACAATAATGATAAAATAGCAATTTCCTTTTGTCACATAGTTAATTTGTACAAAAATATAATGTTCTTTACAAATAGTGATGTTATGGGTCATAATTATCCAACAAAAATCTGGTTTCCCGGTGGTGCGTGGTAGACACACCCAGGCAGAAGTTACACGCCAGACCAAATGTCAACCTTTTTTCCCTTCAAGTCTTCATTCATGCTGTCTAGACTATTTCGTATTGAAACAAATCTCTGAATCTTGATTTTCATGTAATTCATTGTTATATTCGATTTATACGTATTATGTGTTTTGGAAACGTAATTAGCCTTAATATATTATTAATTTACTTACTTAGGCTATTTAAATGGTTGTTATATGGTTGGAATTTAAATTGTTGGCCTAATAAAAAAATATGATCAAGTAAGAATGTGTACAAAAAAGTTATTCTAGGCCCGAGATTTGGGCTAATGATGTTGAATTAATATGTGTAAGTATTTATATCGAGAATTGAATATGGATGTAAGTTGATGATGATGAATTTTATAATGGTACATATTATAGATAGAACTCTGTCGAAATCGTGTTAAGATTGTGAGAGCATTTAAGTCACGTTTTTTGCATTTCTTTCATATACTCTTAGTTAGGGCCATGTTCTTTACGACATATTCTTATGTCTCTTTATGTGATCGAGATGGTGTTGGCAGTGATGGTCTTGATATATAGTTTCTCTATCAGTAGTACAACTCACTAGGTGCATAGACAAGCTTGTAATATTGATGTTTTTCAAAAATATATAGTTATGTAGAGATGGCAGAAAAGCTCGGGCTCGGTCCGGCCTGCCCGGTGATAAGTGTAGTTTGAACATCACTAATTCGACTTGATTATAATGTATTTAATCTTAATTATAGTTTATTTTGTGTCTTATTATTGGAAAGCAATGAAACATGAAGATTTGAGCAATTACATATGTTTCAGGACCTTGCAGATGCATCGGAAGCACACAGGAAGAGTTGAATCACAGAATCGGAGAAACCAGAAAACCAGCCACGCGTCACGACGCGTAAAGGCCACGCGTCGTGACACAGAAGCGTATTCCAGGGTTTTTTGTTTAGTTCATTTTTACGCAAATAAGGCCTCCATGACTTCTCTATATAAACCCAAACTCATCCAAAACCCTAAGGTGGAGAGAAAATAAGAGAGAAAGAGAGAAGAAAAACACAACAAATAGCCACAAACACATATTTGAGATTGAAGAACGAAGAAACTTCGCACCAGATAAGATGCTGCTGCAATCTCTTCAGGCTATATCTCTATTCTACATGGAGAACTAATCTCCTAGGCAAAGCTAAAGATGAACTCTTGTATTTGAATTCTTATGTTTATGTTTTTGATTCCTAAATACTCTTAAACGTTTAATACAATTGATGTTTATTATTCTTTATTATCTTTCGATTTATGAATCCAGAAACTGTGTTTATTCAACTTGCATATAGATTCAGTCATGCTTTTTCTATGTGTGATTGGGGAACCCAGTTGTGACTGGTAAAGTTGTTTTATGAGTTGGTCTTCTGCTACAGTATTGCCTGATGGTATATTTTCGACGTTAGATACGTCGTAATGATAACTTTGTCTGCTGTTAACATAGAGAAGATAAATCATCAATTACCTTAGAATTTAATATGCGTAAGAATTTAATATCGTCTGATTGTTGGTTTGGGATGTGAAACCTTCAATTGAGTAATAACAAGAATCAATAACTGAATATATGAATTTGATACATGAGGGATTCCCGATGATTTCCTGCCTCTCTTTATTGATATCTTTTAATTATTTTTATTAATCTTTACTTTAACTACCAATTCAATCTATATTTTTCATTAAGTCATTGCTAATATTTTGTTTAAGAAAATCAGTTCTTTGTAACCATCTCTCTAAGGAATCGACACCCCAACTATATTGCGATAGCCGTAAGTACTTTTTGGCCGTAATCACCGAGACCTAGATTTAAAAGCCCGACTCGGGCTCAAGTAAGCCCAACCCGGCCCAGGATTAAACAAAAAAAAATCATATATATTTTAATATGTTTGTAACATTTGCATTTGTTTGTAGTATTTGGATTTTTAGTTTATCGATGAAATTTTGATGTATTTGGGAATAGTCTTTGCATATAGTGTGAATGTATTTTATATTTGTATATTTTTAACTTTTTTTCAATTTTTTTTAAAAAATACATGCGAGATAAAGCCCGGGCCCAGGCCTGGCCCGGGCTAATATTTTCCTTGTCGGGCTCGGGTCGGCTTATCAAAGCCCGGGCTCGGCGCATCCCATTACTACCCTTATAATTATGTATGTTTCTTTAAATGAATTTTAAGTTAATGCATTAAATGATTTAGTTTTGGAAAAACTTATAGTTTGCTATAAAAGAAATGATCGAATGTTGATTATATTAGAAATCATGAGTTTGTAGTATGTCTAAGAGTTTGCATGAATTTTGAGATAAATAAGCATATGTGTGAGTTGGATCATGGAGATCCTACCTATGTATATAATGATGATATTATAGGTTAAGTATTTCATTAAGAGAATTAGTCCATATTACAAGGAAAAAAATGTCAGTTTCACGATTCTTTATCACCCTTACCCTACACTAGCTCGAGGGACGGGTGTGACAAGTGGTCACTAAAAAATATGGTTTGTCAATTTCACGATTCTCTATCGCCCTTATGATACTTCGGGGGACAAGTGTGAAAAGTGATCACCATAAAATATAGTGGTTGATCGCGATATTATATATCTAGCACGCAAGCGCATATATCACTCAAGTAATATAGCGACTGAAATTCGTATATCCAACCCACAGAGACTGAATATTTATCTTATTAATATCAAGATTAACCTACTTAACTTAAACTAAACTATTGAGAAGAGTATGTGGGTGATTAATCTAAGATTCAATTGAAAGATTAAATAAAACACACATAATAATTTGGAGATAAAATTTATGAGCGAGAAGAACCTAGAGTTGTAATTTCACCTAACCATGCAAACAATGTGTCCAGACACTTCTCATTCAATTGAGTTGTTGTTACTAATTATTATCCTAGAATGCTAAATTATTCACAAACCTCTTTCGATGGTTAGGTGAAAATATTCAATTTAAACTAATAAACTATATGTCTATGTCATTAATTTAAATCAAATTCATTAAGAATAAGTTCTAATATTGGCTACGTATTCCCTTTAGATATATTTCTATCATGCAGAGAATATATTCAACAAATAAATCACCCTATTATTCTCACAACTAACTCAAATTCCCTCTGTCGAGTTCCTAAGAATTTACCAAGTTTATTCTATTGTTTGTCAACAAATAAAATAAGCTTTCAAGGCATAGAGAATACTAAATTCTCAATAATAAACCCAAAGACAAAAATATGCAAATTAATTAATTAAACATGCTTGGATCCATAACAACCCTAGATTTAATGAATTAGCTACTCATAATAAATAATAAACACAAACTAATCATTATTACAAAGCAAGAACTCATAAAATAAATTCTTTTTGCAGTCTTCATTTTCAAACTCTACAGCCCATTGAAGCACTCGTTCTTGTCTTTCTCTAGCGTTCTTCTATACTCTTGTAGGCTCCAAAATTATGTTATGAGGCTTGATTGATGTGTCTAATCTCTCCAAAATCTATTTGGAGGCTGCCTAATTAGGTTATGAGACTCCCCTTTTCGTTTTGGGATGAGTTGTGGCTTATATAGGAAGACTTAAGGGTGGTTCCTTCTTAATGACGATTCTAAATAAGCTCACAGTGTCGCGACGTAGATGGATTAGCGTCGCGATGCTCGTCTTTCTTTTCATCGGCACGTCGCAACGCTCCACTTACACTGATGTCTACCAAGTTTCTCTTCATAAGCGTATCTGGACACGCAATCCAATGTCGGGACGCGCGTTTTGACTCCGAATTTGCTCCAATTTACTCTATATTTCGCCGTTTTCATCATTCGTTCATTCAATTGAGTCTCGATATTATTTTTAACAGCAAAATGAACCCAAAACATATCAAAGCGCTAATAAAATTCGAGATAACTCACAAAACATCAAATTAGAGGGGTGGACAAATATATACATATCGGTTGCTCATTAGTGGTTATTGGTTTACAGAGACAATATTTAACAAGTTTTTACTTGAGAAACATATAATTTCAGACACACTAAGTTAAGTAGCTATTATTCTAAGCTCAAACAAATAGACACAAAAACTGATGATATTTCTAGTATTTTCGGAATCATGCTTTGAACATTTTATTCCTCTATCGGCCACAAAAGAATTAAAAAAAAAAAAAAAAAAATATCACAAGTGGCTTTCCATCAAGAAAACACCATAACCTTATAAATTGTAACCATATGTCAATTGATATGGATACGGCACAGATTCTGCTTTACAGAGAAATGTTTAGGATGGTGCCACCTAGGCCTTCACGTGGCCATTTTTGTCACGAGCCCTACACACTTTTGCCTCAATGTTCCACGAGAAAACCTTAAACCAGAACAAGCCTTTAGGGCTCTTTCTTTTTAATTAATTACTTTTACTATTAATTTTTATGTAAATAAAATAATTTTTTCATAATTATATTGATGAGTTAATTATGTTGGAAATCTATTAATATTATTAATTTATTATTACTTCTATACAAATTATTCTTAATTTTAGTTTATTTATAATATAAAAAAGTTGATATTCTTTAAATAATAATCTATAGTTTAGTTACAAATAATATCCATAAAAAAATATACATATGAATATAATTAATTTGAAAAATAAATTTAATAAAACCTAACTAATATGGTCCCGAAAAAATTTGAGCCGACCCTTCACCGTTCCCCTCTATTTAAGAAGTTTAATTTCTCCTCCCCAGGTCAAGATTCTACTGTTAAAAAATGCCTCAGCTCACATATATGATTAGCTCATCATCATCAGAGGACATCATGCTCATGCAATCTAATGTGCATCATCATGATGATGATGATAACATTCATGTTTATGGCAGCCTTCCTTATTACCCTAATAAACCATTTGACGGGGATGGAGATGACGACGACGACGACGATGATGGCGGTGACTTGGCTCCGGCTGCATCCATTGAGGGTGATGGGGACGACGACGACGACGACGACGGTGGCTATGATTATGCTCCGGCTGCTTAAGGGATATTGATCAACATATATAGTAAAACCCTAATTCGCTAGTTTTATATATAACACTATGAAACCCTAAATCCCCATATTTCAGCTTTCGCCCATATGTGATGGGTGGCTTTTTCACTGAACTAGGTTTTTGTTTCCTGCTTCCGACTATATATATGGAAGCTATTATGGCGGCTTTGACGTATGAAATTATATTCCAATAACACTGCTTATATATTAATTATAAGATATTGCATCACATGTGTGATGAGTTTTATAATATCTTTATCGTGTTCATGTTTGTTTGAATTGTTAATTATACCATCTGAGCGTGTGTTCAAATTTATTTGTTTATTAAATTTTTTTGGTTATAATTACCAGAGAGTCAAGAAGTCGATAAAGAAAAATTTAAAAGATGAACTTGCTAATTAAAAAATAATTTCCTCCATGCATAGAACTGCATGTAGTATATAAAGCTCCTGTGTCATGAAGCTAAATTTTCAGCCATTTAATGCATATATCCAGCTCAAATTTTCATCCATAGCAGTCCATTTTTCTGTGTTAACTTCTGGATTCCAGCTGAAGAGGAGGAGGACCCTTTGTTTTTTTTATACACATACTTTCATTTTTGTTTTTTGATATATCATTCATATTACTACATTCAATTTTTTGTCTCAATTTGTATTTTATAGTTACCACACCTCAGTCTTTTGATTGGTATCAACGATTTCAGTCTCTGTTGATGCCTGATTATAAATTTGATCAAAAATATAATTTTTTTTTTTTAATATGGAATTCTCTTTGCTTTTATATATTCTTGCTAGATTTTCAAGACGCGGAGAAGTGGGATTGGGTATTTTGAAATACCCAACTTTAATCATCAGAAATGAAAGTGTGTATCAAAGAGCACGTTCTTAGTATTTGTCAGGATCTTTCCTAGACACTTTTTGTAGTGGGAGTTTTGTACACTGATAGACTTTTTTACACTCTAAATAGCAGTTTACAGGGGCTTGTAGCTATGATAATTCAATAGTTTATGCTGATCCAAGAGTAATTTCCATCACAAATGCATCCAATCGTGGTTTATGGCAATGATGATTGCCAAAATGGATTTGGAATTAGATTAATTTTATATGTGTTCAATAAATATTAACTCACTTGTTCAAGACACTTATACTGCATGTAATATGTTTTGGGTGAGGAATATGAATGAATAAAAAATTTATGTACTTATTAACCCACAGGTCTTGTTCTAAGTCTTCAAGCCTTGTTTTCATCTCTTTCAGAACCTAATTAATGATGATTCATCAAGTGAAAATTAATCTCTATAAAAGCGAGAGGACATTCAAATTCTCTTTTTCTCTGTAATTCATTAATATAATATAAGATTGATGGAGATTTTTAATGGGGTTTCTCAAGATAATGATGAGACTTAAGACATTTCATAAACTTATAAAAGATTAATTATATACGTTAACCGAACATGATGCATTCATGATGTGTTATAAATATTTACGAACACATGTGGAAAGCAAATCAAATCCAGCGCCAGTTTTTATTTTAATGTCGATTCATGAAATTAACACCTTACTGATATTTCAACATAATAAGTGGCATTCCCAGAGACATTCATGGGGATAGTGTCTATCGCATTATCATCTTATTTATTTTTTGTACTGACACTAATTGATATGGAAACTTAGTTTAGTTAATTTGAGGGTAGTCTTTAGAATTAAGATACAAATATAAAGTGGGTATTTACCGACTTTCCTTCTGAAATAATGTATGTCCCCAAGTATGGCTTGGTAGTATAAGACTTAGAATTTGGTTGTTAAATCATAGGTTTGAATTTATAGATTCACTTTTTGTAAAAGTCCGAAACAGTCAGGGATTTTGCTTAAGCCCGGGTAATGGACGAGTTTCCAACATTTCGAAAAAAATAATAATGTGTGTTCTATTAAGTTATAGAACGGTACAAAATTAAATACGACACTAAGCCTTTTATTAATAGAGTACAATATAGATCTGAAATCGCGCACTCTTTACCCTCCCAAATGTTGGCGACTTGGTCGCATAAATGGATTTTGATGACGTCAACGTGAAAGAAGACTTCGACGTACAAACACGAAGCAATACAAAAAGTGTCGAAGCATATGGGATGAAGAGCGAGAATTTGAAAACTTGCGGCAAATTGAAGAATATATTGCGAAGTCTTAACTTAGGATTTAATTTGTAATGTGAATTGTAATATTCAAGTGCTTAAGCTCATAAGATTGCATGCAAAATCACTTAGATACATTAGGATCGTGTCAAAATGCCTTAAAACCTTCATTACTCTGTATTTTGGTCTGAGACCGGCATACCGGTGTCATTCCGGTGACCACATCGGTCAAGGAAAGCCTTATGCAAGCTTTCTGAACCAGGGGGATCCATTCCGGTCTAGCTCTTTATGGTGCATAGTTACTGAAACTAGGGAGATCCATACCTGTCTCCATTCCGGTCTAGCTTCATGGTTCATAGTCACTGAAACTAGGGAGATCCATACCTGTCTCCATTTCGGTCTAGCTCTTCATTTTGCACACATTCTGGAACCGGCCCAAACCATACCGGTCTTCATACCGGTTAGCATACCGGCCTAACGTATACTTGTTCAACGGTAATATAGCCGTTAGTATCCGTTGGAAATCCCAGACCGGCATACCGGTCCCCATACCGGTGACCATACCGATCTCATCATCTTTGGGGAATGCTTTGCATTTTATTATAAATAGAACCCCAACTCATTTGTGCTTGGCAGAGACTTAGAAAACTTAGAAAACCTTCATACATATTCTACCAAGGCAAATACAAGAGTGTCTTAAACCTTCATATACTTAAACACTCATACAAGCTCACACACACTACACCTTCATACATTTAGTAGTGAGCTTAGAACACTTGGTTTTGGAACTCACACAATCTTCTTATTATTTGTGTGCCCAAGTGTGTTTCAAACCTTCTTAAACAAAAAACACTTGTGGTTGTGAAATCCCATTAGTTTGGGTAGTTGTAAAGGTTTGTGAGTGAGTCCACGAACAAAACTCAAAATTATAAAAGGTTCAGAGTGCGCCTTTGCGGAAAACTCTTGGTTGCAGGTGAACCACGGAAACTCGATTTTAGTGGAAATCTTCAAGTGAGGCTTGGGGGAGTGGACGTAGGCACGTTTGGCTGAACCACTATAAATCGCGGTGTCGTATTTCTCTTTCCCTATACTTTTACTATTTGCAAGTTTATTTACATTTACATTTATTGATTAGAGAACTTGCATATAGGTTATTAATCGAAATAGAGAAAATCGACCTAAGTGCCTATTTGATAATAAGAGCTAAAAATCGGCAAAGATTAATTTAATTCCGCACTTATAGCGATAACCCAATTCACCCCCTCTTGGGAAATAAATATTGTTTGTCGCAATTCCAGTTGGTATCAGAGCAAGGTATTCTCACGAAAGATCTAACCGTCCGAGAATAGATCATGGCTTCTACAAGCAACTCGTCAAATCTTGCCGAGGGATTTTCAACGACTAGACCTCCGTTTTACACCGGAACGGACTACAATTATTGGAAGATGAGAATGCTAAATTATCTCCTTGTTAGATCCAAAATCTTATTTGGTTATCACACGAGGTGCAAAAGGGCCAACAAAAAAGGATAGCAATGGGGTTGAGATTCCGAAGCCGAGTTTAGAATGGGATAGTGAGGATATAAAGCAAGCTTCACAAAATGCTAAGGCACTCAACCAACTTTTATGTGCCATTGATCGGGATCAAATAAACAAACTTCCGGAGTGTGGAAATGCTTATGATTTGTGGAAGTCATTAGAAATGGTCAACGAAGGCACAAGCCAGGAATCGAAGATCAACCGGTTCATGTGCGAATTGGATAATTTCAAGATGGAATCCGGGGAAGAAATTGATCGCATGATTTCGAGGTTTACGGTTATCATCAATCATTTGGGCGCATTGGGAAAAGTCATCGGGACATCCGATCAAGTAAAGAAAATATTGAGATCACTCCCGAAAGAATTTAGAAGCTACACCTCCTCCATTAGAGAAGCAAACAACATAAATACTTTAAAGATGGATGATTTAGTCGGAAACTTGCTTGAGTATGAAATGGAGATCAAGATGGATAAAAAGGAGGAAATGAGAAAAGGATAAGAAAGTCCTTGGCCTTAAAAGTAAGAAAAAAAGATGACTTAAGCTCAAGCTCAAGTGACAGTGATGATGAGTTGGCTTAAATAAACAAGAACTTCAAGAAGCTTCTTAAATCCGTAAAGCAAAAGGGAAAATCAAAGACAAATGAAAAGAAAGAAGAAAAATGGTTGCGAAAGAACAAGAAATTTTTTTGTTATGAATGCAACAAACTGGGTCATATAGCTACGGATTGCCCATTGAAGATGATGAAAGGAAAATCAAAGAAAAAGGCAATGAAAGCTACTTCAACTTGGAGCGATAGCGATTCTAGCTCATCCGAGGAGGAAGAGGAGCCAAAGAAAGAACAAATCTAGCATTCATGGCTATCACGAATTAGGACTTCCACTTTGAAAGTGAAGAAGAAAGCGAAGAAGGAGAGGTACACAATTCTCAAGACTATAATGATTTACTTAATGCTTTTAATAGCTTAAAAGAATTGTGTGATGTGCTTAAAAAGAAATTGAAATTAGTTAAAAATGAGCATGTTATACTTAAAAATGATCATGAATGTTGTATGGATAAAATTCATGTTTTAAATAATGAAATTATTTGCTTAAAGGCCAAACATGAAAAAGAAATTGCATGCTTAAATGATGAAAATGAATGTTTAAAGGTTAAAAAACTAGAACTTGAAAATGCCATATCTAATATGCCATCTAGCTCTAAGACATGTGATTACGAATCGATTTTGAATGAAAATGTCTTATTAAACACAAAGGTTATAGATTTGCAAAACATACTTGACAAATTCACATTGGGACATAAAAATTTTAACATGCTTATTGGATCCAAAAAATGTGCATTTAAAATAGAAGGATTATGATATAGGCCTTACATTAAGAGAAAATTTTTAAAAAATTATTTTGTTAAGGCATCTGATTCTCATGCTAAGAATGTTATAAATGAAAATGTCACATGTCATGCATGTAATAAAAAGGGACATAAAATTTTTGAATGCATGTACAAGAATGTGATTAAGAATGCATGAATTCCTTAAGGAATCACAATTAACCCCAATGGACCCAAGAAAGTTTGGGTACCAAAGTGTAATTGATAAATTTGTAGGGGGAGCTTTGAGAATGGATCTTTAAAGAGAATTGCAAAATTGATCCCAAAGGCTCAAAAAGATGAGGAATGGCAACAGTAAAGGTAAAATCCATATTCACGGAAACATTGATACCGTTTCCTCTTTGTGTATGTATGCATATTTTAAATTGGTTAATATTTTTTTTAAGCATACAAAGTGATTAGGCAATGTATTTAACTTCCTATTGGTATCAATTGTTCATTTGATATCATTAAATGCCTTAATCATAAAGTTAAACCCCTTTCCATATCAATTGGTATCACATTGTATTTATTGAGTTAAATTATATGTATGTGATTACTTATTTGATTTACATTGAAAATGATATTGCCATGTATTATATTGTATGAAAATGAAATGCATGTATATTGACATAAGTTTCCATTTATAATGAAAAGTATGGATTTTGATTGTTTATTAATTGGTATCATATTTATAAGAAGACAATCATTAAAATGCATTGAATTGAATTCATTGATTTTAGTTGGTATCATGATATTTAATGACTTATTTTATTTGATATCACAATTGGGAAAATCATGCTTAAAATGATATAATTGGAAACATTGATATAAAATGTTAATTGGTATCATTGGTACATATTTTTTGAAAAATTACATTATACATGATTTCTTTTTAAATCTTATGGCAAAAATGGGGAAATGCCAAATGTGCATATTTTTAAATTTTTTTGGTATCATTATTTAATGCACATATTTATTTGGCATCTCATTTAAATTAAAATTTTACTTCTCCAATTTTTTATTATGTCAAAGGGGGAGAAATTATTAGAATGTGATTAAAACTTGTTTTACTCTCACCCTTGGTTTAATGGGGAGTAATAGTACTAATGTGTTTGCCAAGTTTTGATAGAGCTATTTTGAAGACAATCACACATTGAGGGGGAGCAAAATTGTCAAATTTGGACTCCAACAAGCTCATAAGTATTAACAAGTTTTAAGGGGTTGCCATCATCAAAAAGGGGGAGATTGTTGGCGACTTAGTCGCAAAAATGGATTTTGATGACGTCAACGCGAAAGAAGACTTCGAAGTACAAACACAAAGCAATAGAAAAAAATGTCGAAGCATATAGGATGAAGAGCGAGAATTTGAAAACTTGCGGCAAATTGAAGAATATATTGCGAAGTCTTAGCTTAGGATTAATTTGTAATGTGAATTGTAATATTCAAGTGCCTAAGATCTTAAGATTGCATGCACAATCACTTAGATGCATTAGGATCATGTCAAAATGCCTTAAAACCTTAATTACTCTGCATTTTGGTATGAGACCGGCATACCGGTGTCATTCCGGTGACCATACCGGTCAAGGAAAGCCTTATGCATGCTTTCTGGAACCAGGGTGATCCATTCCGGTCTCCATTCCGGTCTAGCTCTTCATAGTGCATAGTTACTGAAACTAGGGAGATCCATACCTGTCCCCATTTCGGTCTAGCTCTTCATGGTGCATAGTCACTGAAACTAGGGAGATCCATACTGTCTCCATTCCGGTCTCCATTCGGGTCTAGCTCTTCATTTTGCACACATTCTGGAACCGGGCCAAACCATATCGGGCTTCATACTGGTTAGCATACCAGCCTAACGTATACTTGTTCAACGGTAATATAGCTGTTAGTATCCGTTTGAAACCCCAGACCGGCATATCGGTCCCCATACTGGTGACCAGACCGGTCTCAGCATCTGTTGGGGAATGCTTTGCATTTTATTATAAATAGAACCCCAACTCATTTGTGCTTGGCCAGACTTAGAAAACCTTCATACATATTCTACCAAGGCAAATACAAGAGTGTCTTAAACCTTCATATACTTAAACACTCATACAAGCTCACACACACTACACCTTCATCATACATTTAGTAGTGAGCTTAGAACACTTGGTTTTGGAACTCACACAATCTTCTTATTATTGTGTGCCCAAGTGTGTTTCAAACCTTCTTAAACAAAAAACACTTGTGGTTGTGAAATCCCATTAGTTTGGGTAGTTGTAAAGGTTTGTGAGTGAGCCTATGAACAAAACTCAAAATTGTAAAAGGTTCGGAGTGCGCCTTTACAGAAAACTCTTGGTTGCAGGTGAACCACGGAAACTCGATTTTAGTGGAAATCTTCAAGCGAGGCTTGGGGCAGTGGACGTAGGCACGTTTGGTCGAACCATTATAAATCACGGTGTCGTATTTCTCTTTCCAATTACTTTTACTATTTACAAGTTTATTTACATTTACATTTATTGATTAGAGAACTTGCATATAGGTTATTAATCGAAATAGAGAAAATTGACCTAAGTGCCCATTTGGAAATAAGAGCTAAAAATCGGCAAAGATTAATTTAATTCCGCACTTATAGCGATAATCCAATTCACCCCCTCTTGGGAAATAAAGATTATTTTTCGCTATTGCTTGTACGTAATTCCACCAAATGCCTTTTATTTGAATTTAACATGATATTGTTACAGCCTAAAAAGCGTCCCTAGTATTTGCAGTGATATCAAGTTTTTAAGGGAATTTTATCTCTTGATCGTGGTATGACAAGTATAGATAAATTCAAGTGAGGTACTAAACATAAAAAAATATAGGTGTGGGTGTCCGTGTAAGAAAAATAACCACTCATTTGCAAGGGGCCACGTACACATCCCCAGTCACTAAAACGATATATACATGATTGATATTGCTGACGCAAGCTACTCATATCTCCTCTAATGATGTGGCATCATCAATTTGTTCCATAACTCAATCTGTTTTGGAACTATCCAAAGCACCAAGTGGATCAAGGTAGTAACATTTATGAATATTCCAGAATAACAGCTCTTCGGAGCATATCTCACTTTTCATATTTATATATATTTATGAACATATAATTACATATCCCTAAATTGTAATGACACATGTGCAGACACATGAGGTAATTCAATCACGCGTATATATAAATTCAGACAAATTTTTCCTCGGAGTGAGGGCTACCTAGGTCTATAAATATGGATCACTCATTACTATGAGAGGACAGAATTTGCAATTCATTTTCATTCTCATTCTTATTAAATACTCACCCTAACTTGAGTGTTGTAGTTTTTTTTTTTGCAAATACACCTCCACTATTCATCACATTTCAACTATAGATTGAGATTATCATGAAAAATAAATTTCTACACCTTCAATTCGAGGACCTTAGCTATAAACAAATATCGTTATGATATGAGTTAATGAAAACCTAAAAGGCCTAAAACACAAATACCTATACCAAAAGTTACTTAAGGCCAAGTTTTACTATACTTATTTAAGCTATATAATTAAGCTCACAAATGTAAGTAAGATATGATATCGTATTAAAACAAAATATTGTTTTAGCGTGAAAGAGTTAGATTTTCGTTTTTGGGCTTTAGCCATAACTTAAAAGAGGAAGATAACATATTGTAAGATGAAGCTTCCACGTAGTGTTAACTTATTGAGTTTGTAAATTCACTTGTATTAAAAATAAGAGGTATATTGTTCGAATCCCATTTACATATGTGAGGAAATTATAATTAAGAAATCCCATCACATAAGCTTGTAAAAAGGCACCATATCTCCACGTTTAAGGTAATGAACCAATAACTTTTAGCATCTATAAGTGATCATTTATGCAAAACATTCAAGTCATAAGTTCTTTTTATATATTATTGAGTTTTTTTTTAAAAAAAATAAATTTAAGGAAGATGTAAGTCTCTTTTTATATATTATATTATATTATTTCATTATAAATAGAATCTGAATGCTTTTGTCGCATCTACAAGTACTATCTTTTACTTAATAAATAATCATTGGATAGGTTCTAAAGAGAATGAGAATAAGACCTATAAGGTAATAAAATAATATTTGAAGGCTGTGAAAATAAAATCCGAAGGCTATGAGAATCGGGTCGGAATGCTAATAATTACATGAATTCTTTATTCACTCATACCACTTTGAGAAATTGAATACAATATTTATTATATGGAATAGTGATATTTTGACCAAATGAGCTATTACCCTTATTGATGAGTTTAGCAGTCAAAAATCTCATTCAAAGAGAAGATTAGTAATTAAAAGATTAGGTGCATATGTGATTTTTGTGCCGACTTTTTTAAAAGTGTGATTGATATAATAATACATACGCAATTAAATTTTTTTTTTCATTACTATTAGTACATGTGTTGCAAAAGATTATAAAATGATAAGTCGGTAATCTAAAATCTGGACCCATCGGTTTTAAATCGTGACTCGGTCCAAGGTCCGTTTCAGATGACCCCTTCAACCCGGGTAGGAGTTGAACTGGCCTCAGATCCGTTGAATCGGCCGATTCAACCATGGACCCGGTGATCCGGTCCGGGTTTATTTAGTGGTTGAAGTGGTCGGTTTTTTATTTTTAAATTTTGTATTATTAATTTAGGGTTTTTTTATATTTTTGTAAAAAAATAATTAAAAAAAATATAGTTAATTAGTGATACCGGGAGGATTCGCGATCCGACCTATGACCATTGACTCTCTCAATCCTGAATCGATAGACTGACCTGTATTTTAAATCACCGAGATAAACAAATTCAACACAGTACTGGATTCAAATTCGTTTATCTCCTGCCATATGAGGTATCAAAGGAGTTAAGCCCTAAATCCGATTCTAAAACTAATGCGAACCATATGTTCTACGTAATTTACACGATGTTGATAAATTTTAAGCCCATTGACGATTCATTATTTACCCCACATTCAGTCAAAGTTGCAACCCCATCAAATACGCCAAAAAGCTGTGACATATAATTAGCACTTGATCGTCCAATCAAATTCGGACACGTCAATAGATTGATTATTCTTCCACAAACAAACATCAAAACCAACAAAACAAGGTTAAAACTGAGGCAAAATAATATACGAAAACTAACAAGTGGATGGATTGCATGATGATGCAATTTCATCATTTATTGTATTTAATCATATAAAAAATTTCCTAATGAGCCTTAACTATTATCATAACTACCATCACCATCCTAATTATCATATTACTTTTTTTCTTAGAATAAGAAAAAACATTTCAATGATGCATTAATTTGAAACCAGATGGTCCTTGAATTTGCTATCTTACATAGAAATGATATTTTATGAGAATATTAATTGCTTTGGCTTGATAAAGGAATACTTATATAACTTAAAGATCTTACTTTTGTATGACCCTCGATGCACATAAAACTTTGAGTATATACCACTGCCAACAAAATCATGCAATTTATATGACCCCTTGTTGTGAATAAACACACAATAATAGAGGATAATTTGAGAGAAAACTCTCTTTTTATATATCCACAAAAGAATTACAAAGCTTCCAATACAAGCTTTACAAAAAACTCTCACCAATCACTCTCACTACACTTTCACACATTTAGGGATACTAATAACAATGGTTTGGGGGTCCTTATATATTGCTCAAATCGCGTGAACAGTGCCACGCGGTTTGAGCAAGCTGTCAGCAAGCTTGCAGTGGTTGGCATGGCTGGCAAAGTCTCCATCAACTTTCGGTGCTTGATGTGGTTGCCTTCTGCATGTCTTGGGTGTGAAGAGCTGTCTTCAACAAATCTCCCCCTCGGTGAAGATTTCCCCAAAATCTGAGCCGACCATCAATCATCCAAACCGGATCCTCCAAAGGATCCTCCCCTGGCTGCATCTGTATGACTGCCTACGTACCCTGAGTTGAGATCAAGCCAATCGTAGTTCTCTGAATCTCCCCACTCTGACTATGTGGAGAGTTTTGTCATCCCGGCTATGGCACGACAGATTTCAAGCTTCTCCTTCGGTAAAACCTTCGTGAACATATCGGCACCGTTGTCGTCGGTGTGAATTTTCCTGAGTTCTAACAGTCTTGAGCTCAGGACGTCCCGTATCCAGTGATACCTTACATCGATATGTTTTGACCTCGAATGAAATGTGGAATTTTTACCGAGATAGATAGCGCTCTGGCTATCGCAGTACAAAATGTACTTTTCCTGCTTGAAACCCAATTCCTGGACGAATGTCTTCATCCACAACAACTCCTTGCAAGCTTCTGTAGCTGCAATGAATTCTGCCTCTGTTGTAGAAAGTGCAACACACCTCTGCAACCTAGACTGCCATGCCACAGCTCCTCCTGAGAGAGTAATCAGATACCCCGAAGTAGACTTTCGGGTATCCACATCTCCTGCCATATCTGAATCGGTGTAGCCCATCATCACATGGCTTGTCGCTGCTTCCAAAACATAACCTTATCTTGGAGTGCCTCGTAGATACCGCATGATCCATTTGATCGCATTCCAGTGTTCCCGTCCTGGGTTTGACATAAACCGGCTGACCAATCCAACTGCGTGTGCTAAGTCTGGCCTCGTGCACACCATGGCTTACATAAGACTTCCCACTGCTGAGGTGTATGGAACCTGTTTCATTTCCTCCTTCTCTGTCTCAGTAGAGGGACTCTGTCTCGTACTCAATCTAAAGTGGGTAGCAAGAGGAGTGCTAACCGCTTTAGCCTTGTCCATCTGGAATCTCTGAAGTACCTTCTCGATGTACTCCTCATGTGACAAGTATAACCTCCTGGCTTTCCGATCACGGCCGATCCTGATGCCAAGAATCTGTTTAGCTGGCCCCAAGTCTTTCATCTCAAAAGACTTACTCAGTTGCTGCTTCAAATTATCAATCCTCGATTGATTCCTGCCAACTATCAACATATCATCTACATATAACAGTAAGATGATAAAATCATCGTCAGAAAACTTCTGAACGAATACACAATGATCTGAAGTGGTATTCTTGTATCCCTGCTCCCCCATAACTGACTCAAACTTCACGTACCACTGTCTCGGTGCCTGTTTCAAACCGTATAGGCTTTTCCTGAGTCTGCACACATAGTCCTCTTTCCCGCTGACTCTGAAGCCTTCTGGTTGCTCCATGTAAATTTCTTCTTCCAGATCCCCATGAAGAAATGCGGTCTTGACATCCATCTGCTCAACTTCCAGGTCGAGGCTTGCTGCTAAGCTGAGTACCACTCTGATGGATGACATCTTCACAACTGGAGAGAAGATTCATCAAAGTCAATGCCTTTCCTCTGATTGAATCCCTTGACGACTAGTCTGGCTTTGTACCGGGGTTGTGAAGTATACTCCTGTTGCTTCACCCTGTACACCCATTTATTCTTCAAAGCCCGTTTGCCTCTTGGCAATTTCACCAACTCAAAAGTGTGATTGTCATGCAAAGATTTCATCTCATCTTGCATGGCTTCCTCCCACTTTTCTCTGTCTTCTGTTTCCACAGCCTCCTTATAACTCTCGGGTTCTCCCCCGTCAGTAAGCAGCACATACTCATATGCAGAGTATCTAGTTGAAGGTCGCTTGTCTCTGTCAGACCTTCTTGTGGAACTTGTTGGTGAACTTCTGGTACTGGTGGTTGATCATGATCATCATCTCTGGGAGCTTCATTACCTGTACCCTCATGTCTGGGAACCTCATCTTCAACTCGTACTGGCACCGGTGTATGAGGTTCTGGATTCACATTTCTGTATTGCTGGGGCATTGTCTTCATATCCTTCCGGATATCTTCTATGGTCTGGTCTTCAACAAAGACAACATCTCGGCTTCTGACAATCTTCTTCTCCATAGGATCATAGAGTTTGTAGCCGAAATCATCCTGACCATAGCCAATAAAGACACACTGTCGCGTCTTCGCATCAAGTTTGGATCTCTCGTCCTTTGGGATGTGTACAAATGCTTTGCACCCAAAGACATGTAAGTGCTCGTACGACATTTCTTTACCTGTCAAGCTTGGTTAGGAACATTACATTTCAGTGCGACCGCTGGGGACATGTTTAAAACATGTACTGCTATGATGAGTGCCTCCCCCCAAAATGTCTTCGGCAGCTTGGCTTGTGACAGCAAGCTTCTGATCCTCTCGCACAAGGTTCTGTTCATCCTCTCAGCTAGGCCATTCAGCTGAGGTGTCTTCGGAGGTGTCGTTTGATGTCGGATTCCTTGCGTCTTGCAGTACTGATCAAACGGACCTCTGTATTCTCCACCGTTGTCTGTTCTGATGCATTTGAGTTTCTTACCGGTTTCTCTCTCCACCAGGGCGTGAAACTCCTTGAACACTCCAAGCACTTGGTCTTTTCTCTTCAAGGTGTATGCCCAGATCTTCCTTGAATGATCATCAATAAATGTCACAAAATACAGTGACCCACCAAGTGTTCGTGTCTGCATCGGACCACATACATCTGAATGTATAAGATCAAGTACCTCCGGTTTCCGTTGAGGCGGGGAGCTCTGGAAGGATACTCTGTTCTGCTTTCCAGCCATGCAGTGTTCACACTTCCGTAAGTGTGAGTTCTTCAATTCCGGAAGAACATTTCGCCTGCGTAGTATCTCCATCCCTGTTTGGCTCATGTGACCGAGCTTTTTATGCCACAGCTCGGCTGCCTCATTACTGTTGACTGTATTTATGCTACTATTTGAAAGCTTAGCATGCATCAAATACAGGGTTGAGTCTTTCTTACCTCGTGCCACGACCATTGACCCTTTAGTGAGCTTCCAACATCCATCACTAAAGGTGCTGCAGAAACCTTCATCATCCAGCTTGCCTATTGAGATCAGGTTTAACCGGATATCTGGGATGTGCTTGACTCCCTTCAACACTAGCCTTGTCCCGTTCTTTGTTTCAAGGCAGATGTCTCCAATACCGACGGCTTTGGACTGTCCGTCATTCCCCATCCTTACAGCACCGTAGTCCCCTGGTGTGTAAGATGAAAAGAAGTCTCTGAGAGATGTGGCGTGTATGGATGCGCCACTATCTATCACCCAACTGGTCTCGTGGCTGGCAAGATTCACAACAGCTTCTTCATACATTATGCAGAAGTTTTTTGGAGGTTTTCTCGGTGGTAGTAGCAACTCTTTCTTGATTAGAGTCACTGTCTCCCTGGACTACTCATTCTTCAGTTTGTAGCAATCCCGCTTCATATGGCCTTTCTTCTTACAGTAATAGCACTCAATATCTCTGGTTTTTGATTTCCCCCGGTTCTTGTCTGATCTCCCTGGGCCTCGGCTTTTACTCCTCCCTCCCCCTTCTGGTGTTCTTTTCTGTCACTAGAGCTTCTGAGGTTGAGGCTGATGCTGACTCCTGCATTCTCGTCCTCTTTTCTTCCTCGAAGATCCTGGTTTTTGCCATCTCCATAGTGACTTTCCCATCTGCGGCTGAATTTATCACCGTAGATCTGAACGTTTCCCAAGATTCTGGTAACGTATTAAGGAGTATTAAGCCATTTACCTCATCACCGAAGTCTATGCCCAATCCAGACAATTCTTTCATTGTTCCGAGGAAATCGTTGATATGGTCCGCCAC
The DNA here is from genome assembly GCA_019454045.1 of Zanthoxylum bungeanum. Taxonomy (NCBI): domain Eukaryota; kingdom Viridiplantae; phylum Streptophyta; class Magnoliopsida; order Sapindales; family Rutaceae; genus Zanthoxylum; species Zanthoxylum bungeanum. Next base: position 47,409 of record SKCR01052997.1, on the reverse strand, counting down.
AGCTGTACCTTCCTGGTATTTCAACCCCATCATCTTCTTGATGTAGTACAGCTTGTTGTTTCCAGTCTTTGCTCGGAAAAGCTCCTCCAGCTTTCTCCATAAGACACGTGCAATTTGTTTCTTCACCTACATGGTTGACGATACTATCGTCGATCCACTGACGAATAGTACTGCATGTTTTCGGTGAAGATTAGCCCACTTTCCATCGGTCATTCCTTCTGGTTTCTCCTCCAGAAATACCGATCCATCATAGTCCCTCACATACAGAAGGTCTTTCATCCTTCCTCTCCATGTGAAATAGTTTGTACTGGTTAACAAAATCATTTTTCCGTTGCTCCCCTCCATCATAAAAAAAAATTCTAAGAAGAATTTCAAAAAACGGACCTCACCGTTGCGTCCGGAATGGTCGAAAATGGTGGAAATGACACTTCGTTTGTCAAAATCCGACACAGGGACCAAATTGCAAATTCCAGAAATTACAAAAATACAGGGGTCAAAGTGCAATTTTCGAAAGTTCAGGGGCCATAGTGCAATTACGGAAACGTTCAGGGACTAAATTGCAATTTACAAAAAGTTCAGGGACTAAATTGTAAATATCTGAAAGTATAGGGGCTAAACTGTAATTTTCAGAAAGTTAAGGGACCTATCTGAAATTTACCAGGCACCGCTGACGTGGCAGCTGACTGGGCTGCTGACTGTGCGCTGACGTGGCGCTGACTGGGCCCTGACGTGGCGCTGACGTGGCGGATGACTGGGCTGCTGACTGTGCGCTGACTGTGCGCTGACTGGGCGCTGACGTGGCGGCTAACGTCACCGTCTTCAACCTTCAGACGAGAGTGGGGCGCGTGGAGCGCGTCGCTGCGCGTGGTCTGCCCTCTGGACGGCGCGTGCGGCGTGCTGGGACCTCCGTTTGATCGCCGGAAAATACTGTCGTGCTCGTCTCGCCGTGAAAAGTCTGATGGTATGCTCAAAATCGATTTTCGACAACTTTCGTCGGAATCGACTTTCCGAACCGAAACTTCGTTTCTGAATTTCGGGATCCCTCCGTGGAACCGTAGCTCTGATACCACTTGTTGTGAATAAACACACAATAATAGAGGATAATTTGAGAGAAAACTATTCTTTTATATATCCACAAAAGAATTACAAAGCTTCCAATACAAGCTTTACAAAAAACTCTCACCAATCACTCTCACTACACTTTCACACATTTAAGGATACTAATAACAATGGTTTGGGGGTCCTTATATTGCTCAAACCGCGTGAACAGTGCCACGCGGTTTGAGCAAGCTGTCAGCAAGCTTGCAGTGGTTGGCATGGCTGGCAAAGTCTCCATCAACTTTCGGTGCTTGATGTGGTTGCCTTCTGCATGCCTTGGGTGTGAAGAGCTGTCTTCAACACCCCTCAATGCACTAAGAGATGCTTTATTACACATCATTGTCACCACAACAACACCTGTTTGCTGAATTGGCATTGAGAGTCCTATGTGGTTGGTCCAAATGTGGTCACATAGCATCGTCGTTGAGCCGTCACACACTTTAGTGCATCACTCCACACTCCTCACGTTGTGACCTCAAGATTAAGCGATGTCCTCCAACTTGCCTCCTACTATATAAGCAAGCAAGCCTCCTCCCATTCACAATCACATTCTCATTCATTTCAAACTCAACACCATCAACTAGATAACTTTCAGCCCCTTAGACTGGTTGCTCAAAGAAATGGGGAACGAGTGACTTGGTGGTAGCCAAGCACACGCAAGAAGCACATGGCTTGGGTGGGCTCTGTGTGGGCAGTTGGTGCTGTCTTGAGGGAGTTTTGCTAACATAGTGGGCAGTTGGTGCTGTCCCAAGGGAGTGTTGCTGAGACATTGGGTGGTTATGCTGTCCGTAGGGAGTTGATGCTGTCTTGGACAAGGCAGTTACGTGCACATGCAGCAGACATGCGGGGCAGTTGCGGGAGGTAGTTGGCGTGCACTTGCATGGCAGTTGGCGTGCACATGCAAGAGAGTTGGCTTCACATGCTGAACACATGAGGCAGTTTCGAGGGAAACTACTAGTAACTGGCGAGTTGTGAAACATGTGGGGAAATTCGTGTGGTGCTTGTGTGTGTGTGTGTGTGTGTGAACTTCCTAGAGCAGTTGGGATGTAACTGATGTGTGTGTATTTGACTGGCACCTATTGGGCCAGGACACCCTAGGGTAGTTGGAGTGTAACTGTCACTAGTATATATTATATTGTGAAAAACATGCATAGAGAGAGAGCATAGTACATGAGAGTACAAGAGTGAATGTTCATTGAGTCTTTGTATGTTTAGCACGAATCCTTGTAATTACTTTGGTGAGTAATAAAAATGTTGGGCATTGTCTTGTAAAGCTTGGGTCTTGTATTTACTTGATATGTGGGTTGCTTGTGTTGGACATTATGACCCATAGCATCACTATTTGTAAAAGACATTGTGTTTTTGTACAAATTAATTATGTAGCAAAGGAATTGCCTTTTATCATTTCATAATTAAATAGTTAAATGTGTGAATGATGAAAGTCCTTATGATTGGTTCCGGATTGAGATGATATGAGACAATATCAATCCACGACGGTTTAATCATTAAATATCCCTAATCGCAGTATTATCGAGACTGGACATCGATAATGCATAATAGACTAGTATCGCACTTGTGCGTGTTATGGAAGCGTAATAACATAGTTCTCATATATTTAAGTATTGGATACTTATGCAAGTGTGTAGAAGGTTGTGTTTACCGATGGTACGAAAACAGCTTCACTCTGGATAGACCCCTCGGAATCCCATTGGTAGTATAATAACTATGTGTATATGGGAGTCCGCATCAGGGTAGGTGTATTTGGTCTTAACCTGAGACTTGCATCGCTAGTACTTGCGACAATCAATACGCTTTTTTTTGGTCGTCCAGGACTTTAACAGGTTATGTGTACGCCTCTTCTGGGTTTATTGAGAATCGTAGTGTATTGGGTGTGATGTCAAGACGAAAGTATCACTTCAGTCATATGAAGATGATGGTCACGCAGGGATACGTAACTAGTTCTCTAAAGGGTTGCAACCATCAGGATAATATGACTAGGTCATGATTATCCGATAATAAAGAAACTAGTTGCTAGTGATCCGATATATGCTTCGTACGGGGCAGACACTATTCCAGCCTCAGGCCTTGCATGTGACATCTGATACTGGATCGCAATACGCAATATATACTACGTCTAACATAGATTATATATTCTATTAAGAATATTTCTAGAGAATTGGGTAGGCATGGCGCTTTGCTAGAAGCCAACCTTGTCTCGTAAATCGGTAAGAACGTAGTACGAGGTACGTACGTGTTCGGATAGTCCGACGACCAGATTTACTGCCAACATATCCATGGATCTCTTGGGTCACTTCCCGAAGATTCACCGATGACGTATGATTCGAACTTTATTAATCTGGGATTAATAGCGGAGAGACTTTATCTAGGATAAAATACTATTTGAAGAGAGATAATGATTAATTTGGAATTAATCGATAAAATAATATATTCGATATAGTATATACGAAATTGGATTTCGACGCGGAATTAAAATTGGATTTTAATTCGGGCTAATGAATTGATTTAGAATTAATTCGCTAGCGACGTGAATAGTAATTTAACTAGGCATAATTATTTAATTGAATTTGATTTAATTACGTTGTCGAAAAAATTCGTTATTCGGAATTAACGCACCCGAGCCCGGAATGTGTTTGTGTGGCCCACTTCGATTTTGAATTAAAGTGGGGCCCACAAGTCACATCACGAGTCATATCACTTGTCACTTTAGTGATAGATGTCAAGTCACGTTTTTTGGTGAGTGACATGAAGTCACTATTCATGATAGAAGTGGTTGAGTGTCTTTAATGTGATTTTTGGCTCCAAAATTTTGGTTGACTTTTTTGAAAGGATATACCAAATTTTGGAAAAGGATTTTTCATAATTGTTTTTAGAAAACAAAACACAAAAGAGAAAAACTCTCTCTCCCCCTCGCCCCATTTTGGTCATTGCCGTGACCTCCTCCAAGAAAGAAAATTGTTTTCTTTCTTCCATCTTGCTAGCACACTAAAAAGATCAATACAATGTGTAGGGAAACCGAACTTAGAGCTTGGAATCCTTGGAAGCTTGGAGCTTGTTCATCTTCTTCAACAAAACAAGCCTTGGCCGAATATATCAAGCAATGAGGAAATTTTTATTGATCTTCGCATCCAAAAGCCGTTCTTTGTAAGTATGATTCTGTCATACTTATTATGAGTATTCATTCTTTTCATTGCTTATTTTGATCTTGGGACCACCTTAGAAACCAACAATGGTATCAGAGCAAGGTTTAAGCATGAAAATATTAGGGTAAAATTTGGGTAAAAATGATTTGAGCATGATTTGGTAAAATTGATTGATTGAGTATGCTTGAATGATGATAACATAGTGTTATGCATGATCAATTTCATGAATAAGACTTGGATTAATTTTTCCCTTAATCTTGGCTTGGCCGAGAGTTTGGTACCCTATAAAGTCATGGTATTTTTTGTTCTTTTTGATCATTGGATTTTAAAAGACTTGGTGATGTTGATTAAGATTCAATCGGATTGAAAACGAAATCTGACAAATTAAACCCTAAAATGCCGTGAGTTGATAAGCATGTAATGAGATGATTTTTTTTTATTCAAAAATGTTGGACTTAAGTTGAACAAATTAATACATGATTAATTGATTAAATTTGTATTTTGGAAATATAATTTAGATAATCTATTAATGTATTACACTTGAATTAATTGAATTTTGAAATTCGGAATATTGAAATTTAATTATTGGGCTTATAATTGTTGTATTTTGGGCATAATGGGCTTGGTTGGCCAAGTTGGTTTAGGCCAATTGGATTGGATCCAAATTGGGCTAAATCATTCCATTAAGTCCAAATATAACAAATGGGCTTTAAATGTTTAATTGGGCCTAATGGGCCTAAATTGGTTTCTAGGCAATGAGGGTGATTCCTTAATTGGGCTTTGGTATTTGGGTTTGACCCACATTGACCAAAGTCCATGCCTTATGAAATTAATTGAAAGCCCATTGGACTTTAATTAAATTACATTGGATGTTAATTGGGCTTTGAGACCCATTAAGATTAGATTTGGAATCTAAGTCGTTTTAAAGCGCATTAAAAATGTAGTTATTTAATTTAGAATTAAATATTGAATTAGTATTGAAAACATATTAAATTGGATTTAATTAAGTAGTTCGATTTAATTCAAGAATTTGTACTTTGAGTACTTATTCTAAGTCGAGTTGGACTCGCGCAAATCAAATCATTGTTTGAACATTGGATGATCACTAATATTCAAAGATTAATTAATTTGATTAGGTTGATTGAATAACATGCTTGAATGAATACATGGATGTGATGAATGAATAGCGTATATCGGATGGATATTAGAAGGGAATGGGCAATTTTGGAAATTATTGTAAATTTAGAATTTATAAATTGGACCTGCGTGTCCAGCCTTCTCTCTTTATTGATTCTTTGTATTCTATTATCACCTAATTCCCCTCAATATTAATGAGATTTCTTTTATTGTATTATGTAATTGGGTAGAAGTTGGAATAGTGCTAGCCGGGGAAAGGAAATGGAGTGATTTTTTCTAGGAACAATTTGTTAAATATCCATCCGCATATCATTATTAATTTACTTTTCGTGCCTTATTATGCTTTTAGAATGCATGTTTAAGGGTGTATGATGAGACCTAACAAAGATAATAAATTGGTTCTAATTTACGCGAAAAACCCTCAAAACATATTAAGTGTTTTCCTTCCATTGAGTGATTCTTACTCAAGATCCAAGATTGGCACTGGTTTGTTGGCCAAAGTCAAGACCTTTGTCAATTGCGGATGTGTTTGAATCATGAAAGCTTTGTTCCATATCGGTGTCTTGTCCAAGTTGTGATTTGTTGGCCAAAGTCAAGATCACTTCTTGTCCATCGACATTGATTACGAAGCTTTCTAAGGTCAATGGGTCCCGCTTAACTGGAATCATTAAGCTTGTTGTGCCAAAGCCAAGGCTTAGTTGATTCAGAGGAAATGGTTAGGAAAAATATATTGGATATATTGGCATATATATTGTATATATGTTTCGGACTTGGAGGTCCACCTACCGGATCTAGGAATTGGATGAGATCCAATTGATCTTCGAGATCTACCTAGTTAAATATCATACAGCTTGTTGGCCAAAGTCAAGGTTGTGTGTTATTTAACGGGATCCTAGCCCACTAGGAAACTAGGTTTCCCGAGTACTCCACAGAGGTTAGAGGCTCGCCGAAAAATAGTGGGAGGCTAGTATTGAATTTGCAATTTCGTTCAAATACTTAGCTTTACGCGCTTTCAAATTATTTCGTCAAAATTATTTTATTAGTTGGACTAATACATTATTATTTTTCTTGTAACAGTTAGACTGTACCAAACATCGTAATCGAATAGTTGGACTATTGCGGTTAAGATGACTGGAAAGTAAGTATTAGGGATATTGTCATGGGCGACAACGTCTTTAATGGCAGAAACTTTCAAGATTGGGATATGAATCTCAGAATTGTTCTGGGATCCGAGAAGTTACTATATACTATAGAGCGACCTCTTTGGCCTAAGCCCCGACCTGATCAGTTGCTTGAGCTAGAGCTTTGGAAGACTCATAGCGATGATAATGCAACTGCTCAATCGGTTATGCTGCCGCTATGACTCTCGCAATTCCGTCTTCAAAACAAGGGGTTGGATCCCTATGAGATGATGGCGAAGTTGCACGATCTCCACCGATCTAATCTTAGATCGTAAAGATACGAGTTACAGAAGAAGCTCTTTCCGGCTCGCATATCAGAGGGTACGTCTGTTGAGCACCATGTCTCAGAGATGATTGCTGACATTGAGCAGCTCGGACAGATGGGCATAGTCTTGAGGCTGAGACTTCAGTAGATTTGATCCTACAGTCTCTCCCCGACACTTGGAGTGGGTTCATCATGAACTACAACATGTTGAACCAAAACCAAACTCTTGGAGAGTTGATGTCCACTCTGCGAGAGCAGAGAAAATGAGCTCCTTAAGAGGCAAGAAGCGCGAGGCGCACTATGCTTCAACATCTCAGACTCCGAGGGCTGGGCCCAAGGCGACTGTAAGTGTGAAAAGAAGAGCAAGGAAGGAAGAAGGGCAAGGCCAAATCGTCAAAGGCTTCTGGGAAGCCCAAGGACAAATCCCAAGATGTTGTCTTCAATGCAGACAGCGGGGTCACTGGAAGCGTGACTGCTGCGAGTACAAGGCACTCAGGAAGGAAATCAAGGCGGGCAAGGCACCGACCTCAGATATGTTTGTTATAGAAATAAAATGACTACTTCTAGTTTAAAAAATGGATTTTTGATTCAAGGCGGGCAAGGCACTCACATTTGTACTGATGTGCAAGATCTGCGGATTAGCAGGAGACTGGCTTCAGGAGAGATTGACCTCCGTGTTGGAAATGGGACTCCAGTCGCCGTTTTGGCCGTTGGCACTTTTATTTTAGAACTGCCATCGGGGCATGTACTTGAACTTACAGACTGTTATTATGTACCTAGTTTGACTAGGAATATTATTTCTGTATCTATGTTAGCCCAATGTGGGTACACTTTTGTATTTAGAAACACTGGGTGTTTTACGTATAAAAATGATATAGAAATTTGCACTGCTGTTGTAAATAATGGTCTTTATATTTTGAATATAAACAAGACTCGCATATCCACACTTTCGAAGAGTGGGTACTTGGACGGATTTGATCCAAATTCATATGACGTCTGCAAATCTTACTTATTAGGCAAAATGCCTAAATCACCTTTTAGCGGTAAAGGTGTACGTGCCACCGAACTGTTAGCCCTTGTTCATAGTGACGTTTGTGGGCCCATGTCTAGCCAGGCTAGAGGTGGATATGGTCTTTATATTTTGAACGTAAACAAGACTCGAATATCCACACTTTCGAAGAGTGGGTACTTGGACGGATTTGATCCAAATTCATATGACATCTGCATGCAAATCTTACTTATTAGGCAAAGTTCCTAAATCACCTTTTAGCGGTAAAGGTGTACGTGCCACCGAACTGTTACCCCTTGTTCATAGTGACGTTTGTGGGCCCATGTCTAGCCAGGCTAAAGGTGGGTATGAATACTTCGTAACCTTTACGGATGATGCATCGCGTTATGGTTATGTGTATCTTATGAGACACAAGTCAGAAACTTTTGAGAAATTCAAAGAGTTTCGACACGAAGTTGAAAAACAGACCGGTAAAAGTATTAAGACATTACGGTCGGACCGTGGTGGCGAATACTTAAGCAATGAGTTTCTTGACTACTTGAAAGAATATGATATTCTTTCACAGTGGACTCCTCCCAGAACACTGCAATTAAACGATGTGTCCGAATGGAGAAACCGAACCTTGTTAGACATGGTAAGGTCTATGATGAGTCGCACTGAGCTACCTATTTCCTTCTGGGGATATGCATTAAACAATGCAATACTTATTTTGAATAAGGTTATGTCAAAGTCTGTTCAACAGACACCATATGAGATATGGACAGGAAAGAAACCGGGTTTCTCATTCCTGAAGATTTGGGTTGCTGGGTATACGTCAAACATTTGGAAGGTACCAAACTAGAATCCAAATCGGATAAATGCCTATTTGTAGTATATCATAGGGAAACCAAATGATATTACTTCTATCACCCACGAGAGAACAATTTTTTTGTTGCTCTACATGCGGTTTTCCTTGAGAAGGAATTCCTAAATGCAGTGATAAGTGGGAGGAAAGTAGAACTCGATGAAAATCAGAGTGATACTGTTCCTGGCATAGAATCCTCAACGGAACATGAACAGTTCATCGGGGATGAAGCTGTACCACAATCTTCGAATACACAAGGACCACTTAGGTTGGAGAGAATCAGAAAACAACCTGAGAGGTATGGGTTTCTGATCTCACCTCTTGTAGATATCAATCTCATTGAGGAAGACGAGCCGGCTACGTATGAGGAAGCAATACAAGATATTGATTCCGCTTTATGGCAAGATGCCATGAAGTTCGAAATGGATTCCATGTATACCAACCAAGTTTGGACAATGGTTGATGCACCAGAAGGCGTAAAGCATATTGGTTGCAAATGGATATTCAAGAGGAAGATCGACATGGATGGCAACGTACAAACGTACAAAGCTAGGCTTGTAGCAAAGGGGTATCGTCAACGATATGGTGTCGATTACGACGAAACTTTCTCACCCGTTGCCATGATTAAATCCAATCGGATAATGCTTGTTATTACTGCATATTTCGATTACGAGATATGGCAGATGGACGTCAAAACCGCTTTCCTTAACGAAAACCTGTTGGAGGATGTTTATATGCAACAGCCTGATGGTTTTGTCGTGCCTAAACATGCAAACAAGGTTTGCAAGTTAAATCGGTCCATTTATGGACTGAAGCAAGCGTCGCGTTCTTGGAACCAACGTTTTGATGAGATCATAAAAGAATATGATTTCGTTCAAAATGAAGATGATCCTTGTGTATACAAGAAGGTTAATGGGAGCGCACTGACTTTCATTGTCCTTTATGTTGACGATGTATTGCTTATGGGCAATGACATTCCCATGTTAACATCGGTGAAAGCTTGGCTTTCATTAAAATTATCCATGAAATATCTGGAAGAAGCAGCCTTTATTATGGGAATAAAGATCTACCGGGATAGATCTAGAAAGTTGCTTGGACTCTTCCAGAGAACGTACATTGACAAAGTGTTGAAAAGATTCAACATGGATCAGTCCAAGAGGGGACTGTTGCCAGTGTCACATGACGTCACTCTATCTAAGGACATGTGTCCTAAAACTCAAGATGAGAGAGACAACATGTTGGACAATTATGACCCATAGCGTCACTATTTGTACAGATCATAGTGTTGTTGTACAAATTAACTATGTGACAAAGGAGATTGCACTCTTATCATTTGTGATTAGATCACCAAGATGTATAAATGATAGGAGGTCCTTATGATTTGTTCATGGATTGAGAATGATATGAGACAGTATCAGTCAATGAAGGATAAATCATTAAATATCCCTAGTCAGAGTATTATCGAGATTGGACATCGATAATATGTAAAAGACTAGTATTACACTTGTGCGCGTTCTGAGGGCACAACGATATAGTTCTCATATATTTGGGTATAGCATACTCATGCAAGTGTAATATGAGGTTGTGTTTTACCGATGGTACGGGAAACAGTTTCGCTCTGGATAGACCCCCTCGGAATTCCATTGGTAGTATGACTATATGTCTATGGAAGTCCGAAACCAGGGTAGGTGTATTTGGTCTTAACTTGAGACTTGCACCGCTAATACTTGCGACGATCAATATACTTTGGTTTTGGTCATCCAGGGCTTTAACCGGTTTCTGTGTACGCCTCTTCTGGGTATATCAAGAATCGTAGTGTGTTGGGTGTGATGTCAAGACGGAAGTATCATTCCATTTATATGGAGATGATGATCGCGTAGGGATACAGAACTGGTTCTCTAAAAAGGTTGCAACCGTCGGGATAATATGACTTTTTCATGATTATCCGACATTAAAGAGACTAGTTGCTCGTAATTCGATATATGCTTTGTACGGGGCAGACACTGTTCCAGCCCCAGGCCTTGCTTGTGATCATTCGATACTGGATCGAAATACGCAATACTACGTATACTACGTCTGATATATATCCTTATATTCCTGTAAGGATATTTCTGGAGAATCAGGTAGGCATGGCACTTTGCTAGAAGCCAACCTTGTCTTGTAAATCGGTAAAACGTAGTACTTGGTAATTACGTGTTCGGATAGTCCGACGACCGAATTTACTGCCAACATATCCGGGGATCTCATGGGTCGCTTCCCGAAGTGTCACCGATGACGTATGACTCACACTTTTATTACTTGGGATTAATTAGATGAGAGAAAAAATTAATCTGGGATTAATTACTGAGATATTTTATCTGGGATAAAATATCATTTAAAGAGAGATAACGATTAATTTGGAATTAATCGATAAATTAATATATTCGATATATTATACGAAATTGGATTTCGACGCGGAATTAAAATTAGATTTTAATTCGGGTGAACGAGTTAATTTAGAATTAATTCGTTAGCGATGTGAATAGTGATTTCGCTAGGCATAATCATTTAATTACGTTTAATGGAAAATTCGTTAATTGGAATTAACGAACCTGAGCCCGGGATTGTTTGCGAGCGCATTCGTATTTTGAATTCGAGTGTGGCACGCAAGTCAAATCAAGCGTCAAATCGTTAGTCGCATCAAGCGTCAAATCATTAGTCACTTTGAGTGATGTGACAACATGTCACTTGATTTGATTGATTGAGTGATGTGACTTGATCAGAGTTGTTGTAGCTTTTAATGGCTTGACTTTTTGGAAAAAGAAAATCAATTAATTAATTTTGGAAATTGATTTGTGTATTAGATACACAAAATAACCAACAACTCACACAACACTCATCTCTCTCTTCCATCCATCTCCCTCTCATTCACGCCCATGGATGGGCTGTTTTCTTCTGGTTTGCCGAGAGCTTGAAGAAAAAGAGAAGCAAAGTGTTTGATTTTTGTGGAAAAAATTAAGAGAGCTAGCACTCCCGGATACTGTTCGCCTCGGCAGTCGGATCGATCATGTATGCCATGATATGTACGCGACCTGATGTCTCCTATGCTTTAAGCATGTGTGGTCGCTATCAGGCCGATCCAGGTGAAGGTCACTGGATTGCGGTTAAGAATATCCTTAAATATCTTAGATGAACTAAGGATGCTTTCTTAATCTATGGAGATGAAGAACTTGAGGTAACTGGGTATACCGATGCAAGTTTCCAAATCGATAAAAACGACTGTAAGTCGCAATCTGGGTACGTGTTTTGTTTGAATAACGAAGTAGTGAGCTGGAAATTTCCAAACAAGAGACTGTTGCCGATTCAACAACTGAAGCGGAGTATATCTGTAACATCCCCAAATCCGAGAGAATGTTACCGGCAGGGGATAGCTGAACTAACCCCATGAGCCCCAGACTTCATAAATGTACAACAATCAATTAAATACCATATATGCATATACACATTATTAAATCACCATGTGATACTTCTATTATTTCTAAATGCATACAAGATGATGTTTCTGTTCACAATACTTTATTAGACTTGGGGTATCTGTGACCTCTCTAAATGTATACCAACATTTTGACAATGACTGGACTCTCAAACTTGACACTCCATGCTGGTGGACTCCAATCCCCAGTGACTGCATCAGTATCCATCCTCTCGAGCTTGTCCTCCTGGAATCCCTGCAAAACAACTAAGTCTGGTGTGGGGTTAGATTGCTATGCAATCTAAGTGAGTGGACTAAAATCGAAAACTAAGTAATCGATATTCAACTTTTAAAACAACCGTTTAGAAATACTATTTGAAATCATCTTTACTTCTTTAGAAAATTCCTTTGAAAAGTCTGGTTTCAATACTTGGAAATCTTATAAATTGAAAATCGAAATCATTTCTGAAATTTTTATCTGTGTCTCTATCGAAAAAACCGATCATATGAGGGTGTTACGTATCGTCCGACCCCTCACATGCCAATCTCAGAGGCAGAAGTGCAAAACCTGACTTTAGGGCGTTACGTGTCGCCGTCCCCCAAAGCATGCCACAACTGTCTCTAAATCTGGGGGTCTAGGGGCATGATATCTCTCCATCCGCCTAGCCTATCTGGAGGATCTGAGAGCGTCCCCTCAGTCCTCAACATGTGCTCATGCTATCTGTATCCGTCAATTCCATATGTATCTCTAGTTGCATACTGGGGTGAGTTTTTACCTCATGCCCCGAAAACCATAAAACATCTTCTGTAAAACATAAAACTTGAACTAAAACATCTGTTTTCTATAAAATTTCTCAAAACATGCTAAATCATATATGATATAAAAATAAACTTGGCTAACGCCCTAATCGTTGAAAAGTAAGTCTAGTATTTAAATACAAGTAATAAAGAAATCAAGTAAAAGATAAGGTGTCCACTCACAGGTTGTGTACACAAGCACTGATGATGTACATTAAGCATCCTTATGCGATCGGGATCGAATTGAGACTCCTGTCATATGTCTATACGTAAGAAAGGATATGAGATTAGGATCTTGAATTATAGGATTCTTTACTTGTAACATCATAACAAGTCCTTATTAATCTCATATTATACTTGAAAAGAACCCTAAGGGTTTTATTGATCTCAAGGTTTTAGTCTACAATCCAGGAATTGAGTTCTGCTATCCAGTGTATCCGCGTTCGTGCTACGTTCTTCAACGCGTTCGAACAGCTTGCGTTTGTGCTGCGTTCTTCAACGCGTTCGAATGCAATTCCAGTGAGCTCATGTTCGAGTAGCGTTCTGAAACGCGTTCGAACGGTAATTCCAGAGAGCTCTCGTTCGAGTAGCGTTCTATAACGCGTTCGAACGTGACTGAACAAATAGTGTGCGTTCGAGTTGCGTTTGGAGACGCGTTCAAACGTACATACGAAAGATCCAGATTTTTACTTCGCGTGCGATGGGCGTTCGAACGCCCTCTGGGTTTTGCCGAACCCAGGCCACAATTTTGGCCTCCCAAGCATCCCAAAACAAGATCAATACACTCTTAACCACCCACTTATGATGAACCAATACTCTTATACCATCAAATACATCAAAACTCACATATCATTTTATCATCACCAATTAACTTCCTAACCTTCTTAATTCCAATATTTAACTTTACAAAACATATTAATGTTTCCCATTACAACCAATAATTTACACATCATCTTTCACACCACAAAGCATACACTAACTCTTCAATTCAATTTCTAACCTATACTCCATATTCTAATATTAATACCCAAAATTCTCTAACTTGAATTTGTCTTATTTCATCATTCCAAGAGAAAAATCACACAATCAACAATCCATTCATGCTTTCAATTTCACCATAATCATCAAATCATCACATTTGTCTTTTAAGTTTTGAATTTAGGGTTTTGGTTTCTTACATCTTTTCTTGATTTCTTCATCCATTTAGTCTTCCATAGTTGCTAGGTTTTCTAAGGCTTGATTTATCTTTCTTCTTCTCTCTTTCTTTCCTTCTTCTTCTCTTCTCATTCTTCACGGTTTCTTCTCTTTTCCCTCTCAATTTTGTGTCTATGGGAATAGTGAAAAATTGCCCTTTTTATAGTGGGCCTAAAAGATACAAGAGTTTTTTAGAAAAATCTAGAAAACTTGAGAGACTTGATATATATATATATTTTTTTATCATTTGGGTCCAAATCATGATTCATCCGAATTTGTCTTACATTTTTGGTCATCTTCCGATCTGATTTTGAGAAAACATTTATTACGGAAATTTAAGATCTCGGTCTAAGCTTTCCGTTGATATAAAATTCATAACATTCCGAGTTCGTATGAAAAAGTTATGCCCTAAATACCGATTTCCGCTTAAAGGGGCATACCGGACAATTTCTTCTCGGGACCTCGAGAAATTTACCGATAGTTTTCAAACCTTAACCCAATGTTATTAGAGTCCAATTCATAATTTATTTCATATTCCTTCTTCCTATTTGCAACAAGTTCGTCACATTCAATAATAATAATCCCCGGTCGTTACAAATTCTCCCCCCCCCCCCCCTAAATAGGATTCGTCCTCGAATCCCCTTGGTGCTTATCTTGGCTTTATTGATCTTACAGTTATTGTTCTTACGGAATTTCTGGTTATTAAACTTGTGTTGAAAAACATAAATCCATATGTTTATTTCTGGTTACTACCATCTTTATAACCCCTCTTTTCATACTTACTTAATTGGCAAACTAAGATCCTTGATACCAATACCGTGCTATTCTGATTCTTTCTTAACCTTTTGCATATCCTTAACTAGACAAAGAATTTGACAGTTATAATATTTTCTTTCCTCCTATTGATTTGAAATATCATCAAATCGGTCTCCTTAAAATACCATTTCCAATTCACTAACTCCTTTGCCACGAATCACACATCTTACATATATTATGGTATAATCAAGTTCTTGTAACAGGTTAGGACGTTTTCTTTAAACAATCATACAACCCTTACTTATCCATAACATCCTTATTCCTTTAAAATAGACCATACCACAATACTTAATTCTTATACTTTGCTTATAAAGTTTATTCTTCATAGATCTTCTTTTAGGCCTCATGGTCTCTTACCAAGCCACCCACGACCGTGATTAAACCATCTCAAACCCGTAATGGTTCGACCCTCTCTAAGCTTGGGTTGGGTACCTTATTCAATTTCTTATCGATCTTTTACTTTAGTATTCTAGTTATCTTTTCTTATTTTCACTAAAAGTTTACTTATACCTTATAGATTGCAATGATTATTTTTCCATTGATACACTTTATATCCATCCATTATTGCTCACAGAGCACAGCTGGGTGTATCACCTTCTTCTATTCCTAGCTTAAGATAACCTTGTTGTCCTGGTCTTTATATCCCAATCCTTTTCTTATACACTCCTTGTAGCTTGTTCTTACTCTTACTTATGGGATTTTTCATGCTAGTAATTACTACCAATCGGGTTTTCTTTTTAGCAACTACTGCATTGGACTAGACTTCATTTATTTCAACTATTGTATTTGCTCCTCAAGTACCTTGAGGTTATATTTCGTCCTATATAGTATTATTCCAGGGTAGGGAGGGTGAAAACTATTCTTATACACTCAGTATCTTACTGGTTTTACACTTTCTCTCAAATAGTGCCGTAATTTATTGAGTTATCTTCCTTATGGAATTCACTTGCTACGAAGGTTTCCTCCTTATTCTAATCGTTTTCTTTTCCCTTGGACTTATCTAATTTTCCAGGAATTGTGTTATTCACCTACTAAGAGGGTTTCTTGCTTATTCTTCGTCCTTTATACTATTCTTACTTCCTATGTTGTTATCAAGCGCCTGTTGCTTTATTGTTTTGTTCTAGCCTTTATCAGTATTTACTATAGGTCATGCCTTCCCCTTTTTCTGCTCAATATCCTTGCTGTCTTGAAGATACCCTAATCTTCCTTTAAGTACTACCGTAACTTGGGCTATCTTATCCATGGAACTCTTTTCCTTCGTTTCGCTTACTTCTTGGGATCGTTTCCAATAGTTCATCATGAGTATCTCTTACTCAATCTCAGATCTTTGCACCATTTTCTCCTATAATCCTTATTTATCTTATTGTTTCCTTAAATTACCTGCAATCTTATAAAATTATCCTCATACTTTTGTTAAAATAGTCCTCAGTTAGTTTGAACTATCTTTAGATTCTATAACCTTTAATTTATTTTTGGATTATGCCTCACTTACAAATCACCTTTTGTATCGCTCTGTCCTTGAGTTTCTTTGTGCTATTATTGGGATAATTTCCATTATTAAATTCAAGGGTCAATCCTATTATTGGCTTGATTAACATCCTGTTCTCGCTATACTCATTGATTTCTTCATTTAGTTATATCGTTCCGACTAATAATTTGTTTACTTCCTTCGATACTTTCGATCTTATAGTTATGTTCTCATGTTTATTCTTTATATACTCCTATGAGTCTTTATCAATCCCTCCCACCTATGAGTTCTTTGATATCTAACTCTCTCGTATTTCTTTGCTAGCCCCATCCTTATTCTGACTTCTTAAATCTGCAAAATGTCTCAAGTGTTTCCTTCTTTATATTTTTAAAACTTATTGACCTCCCTTCTATATAGATATTCTTGTTTAAGTTCCTACTTATTCCTTAACAGATTCTCATTAGGTTTTCCCTATGTCCAACTATACTAACGGAAACTGCTTTTCCTTTACCACTCCATCTCTATGTCCTTTATGTCAAGAGTTTCTCAAACCCTAGCTTTAATATCTTGTTCAAGTAAAGTCTGTTGCTCAGGTAAAAACATATATGAGTTCTGAATAACTCGATGTTCTTCTTTTCCTATAGACATTTTAACTTCTGGTTTCATTTAAATTCCTTGATCATCCTTGAGTTCTTAGTTCTTTTGTCTTATAACCTCCCTGATTGTCGTGGTTGTTAATCCTTTAGCCTTCTATTTTATCCTGCTCTTACTAGGCTTATCCTTTATCACTAATCTTACTATGACCTTTATCACTTGACTCCAAGTCTCTAGTTTATATTACTTCGGGTATTCATCATTCCTTATCCATTTGTCTTCCTCTATCTGTATTAACTCCCGTTTCTTACTTATGCTTCCCAACTCCGTTCTTCCTATTCTTGCTGAAATTTTTGATTATGGAACCTACTTACACTTCATACTAATGCTCTTTATAAACTCTATCTCTTTTATTCTCATGAATCTATTCTTGTATAAGCTCACGGATTTTTATTATCTTCGTGTAAATCTTCCTTGTACGTCTTCTAAATAAGCCTTTATACAGTCCTTTATAATCGTCTATGCCTATAAGGTAGGCTCTAACAAAGTAATCCTTTGTTCTGATGTCACGGGAGGGTTAGAAGGTTGGTCGATTTAAGATTTTATTTCCACCAGATCACTAGAGGTAAGATAGCTAGCCATTTTGCTTCGTGCCTAAGGGTTTGGTTCTCGATTAGGGGTACTTAGAGTGATTTGGGCTCTTCTTCGACGTTTAAGCCTTATCAAAGACTTCAGTTATATTCTGAGTTTCCTATAATATAATCCTCTATTTTATCTTACTTCTCTTCTAATCATTAAATTGCCGTCTATTCATAAGGAGTATCTTTAAGCTCTTCCTACTGCCTTCTATCTCTTTTCATTCCTGTCTCATGCTAATTCAAACTTCTAGGTATCTGGAATCCTTTTCTTTGAGCATCTGGGTCTATTTCCTCATCTCTTTGTCCATTCATTAATACTTGGGGGTTCATTATCTATAAGGGAATTTCTAAGTCTTTCAGAATTACTTGAAAGGATTTCTGATGTAGGAATATGATCTTAATCGTACTGAAAAACTCTTATGACTTGTCTAGGGCTTTCGTTACTCTCTTTTACTGTCAGGGGCTTGATACTTTACTTATTATTCTGTTCTAGTGTTTTCTCCTTTACCTTTCTTTTAACTTTATCTTTCAACTCATCTGTTTCCTCCCATCTCTAAATGTCCTTATCTCAATCCGGTATAGTTTTCTAAATGTCTTTCCTTCTTGTCTCATCTTTCTTACCTTTCTAAGGGACGTAACCATCTGGTTTCCTAACTTATTCGGAATTTCGAAAAGTAACTTCGTACTATGGAACAACTATTATCTAGAGGAAAAGCAATAATTCTCAAGAAGCTAAGAGGTATTTACTAACCTGTCTGAGAAGCTTTGAGGACGTGCTCGAGGATCGGATACTGGAGAGGTAGTGGCTCATATATGAGTATCCCGTACATACAACATATACAATACCCCAGCACTCTGCCCACTGCAGTCACTGACTCCCTAGACCATGCTCTGATACCATCTTTGTAACATCCCCAAATCCGAGAGATGTTACCAGTAGAGGATAACTGAACTAACCCCATGAGCCCCAGACTTCATAAATGTACCACAATCAATTAAATACCATAATATGCATATACACATTATTAAATCACCATGTGATACTTCTATTATTTCTAAATGCATACAAGATGATGTTTCTGTTCACAATACTTTATTAGACTTGGGGTATCTGTGACCTCTCTAAATGTATACCAACATTTTGACAATGACTGGACTCTCAAACTTGACACTCCATGGTGGTGGACTCCAATCCCCAGTGACTGCATCAGTATCCATCCTCCCGAGCTTGTCCTCCTAGAATCCCTGCAAAACAACTAAGTCTGGTGGGGGGGTTAGATTGCTATGCAATCTAAGTGAGTGGACTAAAATCGAAAACTAAGTAATCGATATTCAACTTTTAAAACAACCGTTTAGAAATACTATTTAAAATCATCTTTACTTCTTTAGAAAATTCCATTTGAAAAGTCTGGTTTCCAAACTTGGAAATCTTATAAATTGAAAATCGGAAATCATTTCTGAAATCTATATCTGTATCTCTATCGAAAAACCCGGTCATATGAGGGTGTTACGTATCGTCCGACCCCTCACATGCCAATCTCAGAGGCAGAAGTGCAAAACCATGACTTTGGGGCGTTACGTCTCGTCGTCCCCCAAAGCATGCCACAACTGTCTCTAAATCTGGGGGTCTAGGGGCGTGATATCTCTCCATCCGCCTAGCCCATCTGGAGGATCTGAGAGCGTCCCCTCAGTCCTCAACATGTGCACATGCTATCTGTATCCGTCAATTCCATCTATATCTCTAGTTGCATACTGGGGTGAGTTTTTACCTCATGCCCCGAAAACCATAAAACATTTTCTGTAAAATATAAAACTTGAACTAAAACATCTGTTTTCCATAAAACTTCTCAAAACATGCTAAATCATATATGATATAAAAACAAACTTGGCTAACGCCCTAATTGCTGAAAAGTAAGTCTGGTATTTAAATACAAGTAATAAAGAAATCAAGTAAAAGATAAGGTGTCCATTCACAGGTTGTGTACACAAGCACTGATGATGTACATTAAGCATCCTTATGCGATCGGGATCGAATTAAGACTCCTGTCATATGTCTATACGTAAGAAAGGATATGAGATTAGGATCTCGAATTATAGGATTCTTTACTTGTAACATCATAACAAGTCCTTATTAATCTCATATTATACTTGAAAAGAACCCTAAGGGTTTTATTGATCTCAAGGTTTTAGTCTACAATCCAGGAATTGAGTTATGCTATCCAGTGTGTCCGTGTTCGTGCTACGTTCTTCAACGCGTTCGAACAGCTTGCGTTCGTGCTGCGTTCTTCAACGCGTTCGAACGCAATTCCAGTGAGCTCATGTTCGAGTAGCGTTCTAAAACGCGTTCAAACGGTAATTCCAGAGAGCTCTCGTTCGAGTAGCGTTCTATAACGCGTTCGAACGTGACTGAACAAATAGTGTGCGTTCGAGTTGCGTTTGGAAACGCGTTCGAACGTACATACGAAAGATACAGATTTTTACTTCGCGTGCAACGGGCGTTCGAACGCCCTCTGGGTTTTGCCGAACCCAGGCCACAATTTTGGCCTCCCAAGCATCCCAAAACATGATCAATACACTCTTAACCACCCACTTATGATGAACCAATACTCTTATACCATCAAAAACATCAAAACTCACATATCAATTTATCATCACCAATTAACTTCCTAAGCTTCTTAATTCCAATATTTAACTTTACAAAACATATTAATGTTTCCAATTACAACCAATAATTTGCACATCATCTTTCACACTACAAAGCATACACTAACTCTTCAATTCAATTTCTAACCTATACTCCATATTCTAATATTAATACCCAAAATTCTCTAACTTGAATTGGTCTTATTTCATCTTTCCAAGAGAAAAATCACACAATCAACAATCCATTCATGCTTTCAATTTCACCATAATCATCAAATCATCACATTTGTCTTTTAAGTTTTGAATTTAGGGTTTTGGTTTCTTACCTCTTTTCTTGATTTCTTCATCCATTTAGTCTTCCATAGTTGCTAGGTTTTCTAAGGCTTGATTTATCTTTCTTCTTTCTCTCTTTCTTTCCTTCTTCTTCTTCTTCTTCTTCTTTCTCATTCTTCACGGTTTCTTCTCTTTTCCCTCTCAATTTGTGTCTATGGGAATAGTGAAAAATTGCCCTTTTTATAGTGGGCCTAAAAGATAGAGTTGTGTAGAAAAATCTAGAAAACTTGAGAGACTTGATATATTTTTTTTTTATCATTTGGGTCCAAGTCATCATTCATCCGAATTTGTCTTGCATTTTTTATCATCATCCGATCTGATTTTGAGAAAACGTTTAATACGCAAATTTAAGATCTCGGTCTAAGCTTTCCGGTGATATAAAATTTATAAAATTCCGAGTTCGTATGAAAAAGTTATGACCTAAATACCGATTTCCGCTTAAAGGGGCATACCGGACAATTTCTTCTCGGGACCTCGAGAAATTTACCGATAGTTTTCAAACCTTAACCCAATGTTATTAGAGTCCAATTCATAATTTATTTCATATTCCTTCGTCCTATTTGCAACAAGTTCGTCACATTCAATAATAATAATCCCCGGTCGTTACAATATCGCTGCAGCTGAAGCAGCAAAGGAGGCAGTTTCGATCCAAAAATTCCTAATTGGATTAGGAGTAGTTCTGTTAGCAGCTGAGCCCATTCCATTGTATTGTGACAATAACGGGGCTATAGTGCAGGCTAAGGAATCGCGGTCTCATCAACGATCCAAGAATGTTCTTCGACTTTTCCATCTGATTCGTGAGATCATACATCGTGGCGATATGAAGATCGAGAAGGTCGCATCAGATGACAACATTGCAGATCCGTTGACGAAAGCTATTCCTCAGCAAAAGTTTGAGCGACATGTACATAGTTCAGGTGTTAGATGCTTGAGTGACTGGCTATAAGCCAAGTGGGAGATTGTTGGACAATTATGACCCATAGCGTCACTATTTGTAAAAGTTATTGTGTTTTTTTACAAATTAATTATGTAGCAAAGGAAATTGCCTTTTATCATTTCGTAATTAGATTACTTAAATGTGTGAATGATGAAAGTCGTTATGATTAGTTCCGGATTGAGATGATATGAGACAGTATCAATCCACGACGGTTTAATCAATAAATATCCATAGTCGTAGTATTATCGAGACTGGACATCGATAATGTAGGGGTTTTAGGGGCTAAATCCGGTAACGCAGCGGAAGCGGTGGAAAATCAAATTTTCCGATTTCAAAACTTTTTCTCGGATTAATTAAATAAAATATTTAAGTGAATTTACCGAATTGCCCTTATACTTGGTATTTTGTCCATTTTAGTCCGAAATTGATCTAATCAATTTTGAATGATTCTAAATCATTTTTAAGATAAACTTAGCATGTTCAAAACATCAAAACACCAAAAGCAACACAAATGCCCAAATTTAGTCATTTGGCCGAATGCACCACTTTGGTGCCAAAGTGTGCACTTTGTCATTTCATGCATCAAAACACATCAAGATGTAATCCAATGAACATGAAACTTTATATGCATCATATAAACATCCAAATACACAACATATATGAAAAACCCCAACTTTGGAATTGGTCATGAACCCTAATTTTTCAATTTCATCAAATTGGACAAATTAGACCAAATTGGTTAAATCCAATACTTCAATCATGTTTCTTCCATCCAATCAAAGTCTCAACACAATGAAACAACTCAAGATAAAATCTAGGTCATCTAAGAGTGGGTCAAAAACTCTAGATTAGCAACAAGGTTTCCAAAACCATAAAAGAATACTTATAACTACACTAGTCACAAGCTCTCCATTATACATGCTCATCACTTTCATCAAAGTTCACAACCAAATAAAACACAAACTATAAGAAGAGAGACAACAACAAAGCAACACAAAATGATGCTAAGCATGTTAGAAATTATTTTCATGTTGAAGACTTTGAAAGATAACTTACAAAATCATAAATTTCCAAGCCATCTTCCTTTAGGCTTCAAGCTTTTCTCTAAACTTCTTTTATGTTTATTTTGGTATCAAATGAACTCTCTAACCCTAAAATGAAATGAAACAATATATACCTCCTCCAAAAGAAGCCTTGGCCGAAATTGGTGGAGAAATATACAAAATATCATGAAATTTTATTTCATTTAATTTTGCTTATCAACTTGCAACTTTAATCATCAAAAAATTTAATGAATAAAGTAAGTCAAAAATTGCAACTCAAAAATATAACCATTATATTTAATTAAGGGTCTTGGCCGAAATTATGTATACATATATACCAAAATTTCATTTCAAATTCATTTAACAAAAATTTGATCAACTTGATTAAATATCTAAAAAACACTTTATTAGATATTTATCACTTTGTCAACAAAGGCACCCATGCAATTTAATTCAAATATCCTAAGTTAAGATATTATATTTAATTAATTTAATCATTTAACAATTAAATAATTAATTAATTAATCAAATACAAATATATTAAATATATGTATAATATTTACATTAAATATCAAATACATATATTTATTTAGGATATTAGTCAAATATCTCAATTTGACTATTAATTAATGTGTATTTAAATTAATCAAGTATTAAATGTAAATACACAATAATTAACTAAATGACCATCGGGTCCCTTTAGCATGTATCTTGCGTTTAACCTTTAACGACTTAATAAATAATCAATATTATTTATTAATGTTGCTCTAGTGCCTCTACGAGTATATTTCATTATTGAGACTCTCTAGATTCAGGTATATCCGTCACGAAATCCAATTTCGTGTCCATAATCTATCCAACCGTAGATTATGACGATCACAGATAAACTAGCTGAATCATACAGGTCGAGGTCATTGCATACGTATAATCCGTCTGTCACAGATATCCAGATAATCCCAGAGATATAGATGTAAACGTCAAATCTCTATTGGTATTATCTCATCGACGTATCTATTAGCAATCTCTAAATAACATTCGGAACTTACTTCCGAAGTATACTGTGGCCACAGATTTAACAGACTGCTAAAAATATATGGACTACCTATGCTCTGTACAGAACTGACGGATCCTATCTTGACACACACAGGATATCTGAGGATCGATCCACACCCAACGAACAGGCGGAGGTCTGATCTAAATAGATCGGTGACGTGACTGCCATCTATGTGTGAGGATGTCTCATACATCCACAGTGGTGTCTCAAGTCGAAGGACCACTATGCTACTCAACCCAAGAAGATTCTTATTGATGTTGGTGTACCATCCATTAAGAATCTTCGGTGAGCCGTTCAGTGTTTATACACTATAAACACCTACAAGTCTATACGAGTCTCTCCAGACTCATGGTTCATTGGGATAAACCATCGGACCAAGTCTCGATATATGACATGTACTGGTCTCAACGGATTTGACTAACCGACCCGTGTTAGCAAATCTTGACCAGGAACTATGTTTGATAATATATATATAACAGTGACACTTCCCAATGTTAATTACAAACTAACTTGTAACTGTGTACTGCATTATATATTATCGGGACTTTGTCTAATATATACATATCACTAAACCACATTTAGTTTCAATCTAATCGTAATCAGATCGAATACGTATATAAAACAAAGAGGTGCAACCATAAATAAGTAATATTATGGAATAAGGGGATGTTCGTATTCATGAGTCAGACATAAATACGGTCCGGATTGGCGCTCTAAGCACCAACCCCAACAATTTCTCCCACTTGCTCTAGTGCCAATCCACGATATCATATACACGTCTTAATGTGTATCGTATACTCATGGCTCTCAAAAGCTTACCCAGTACTTAATAGGTAGGCAACAAAAAGCAGGTCCGCTCTGACATATTGAGTTTGTCAAACAAACTCAATCGTTTCCCATAGTTAACATCATTCATATTTTGTAGAATCTAAATTATACATTAATATGACACTGATGCTACATCAGTATTATGCTACAGCTACTAAGTTGTCCAAGTATTTAGGGATCAAATCCAAAATACTATATGGACAACCGCAAGCACAACACCAATATAAAACTTCTAATTTATAAGGTCACTATACAACTTCATAAGTCAATACTTCATAAGTTGCATTAATTCTACTCAGTTAGTAGAATCCTTTGTGACACTCACACTGCATCTTTTGTGACTCTTTATGACGTAGACTGTCTAACGTCATATTAGTCTCAAAACTAATATGACCCTAATGGTTGCAGACTATATTCTCCATGAATTAGAAACTCGTTCTTAATATCTCAAAGATCACAAAGAACGTGTTTCAAGATCCATCATATGGTCTATAGGATATCAAAATAACTTGTAACAATTACAATTAAATCAATATTTAATCGCACATTATAAAGTATTTATTATGTCATCATCAAATGATACATAAGATTGATTAGACCTAATCAAATATCTTTCAAAATGGACTCATCCTTTACGAAAGATGAATACTTTATATAAGACATACAATAACTGTCCAACAGTTATACTAATTGTCATACATATAGCCTAGTTATGTCCTTTATTAGATCATATCTAATGTACGAATAATAGGAGTATCTCACAAGTCTCCAAGTTTTATATCATAATAAAAAATTTTATATCAAATATAACAGAGACTACTCCCACTACTTTCACGGAGTAAAGAAGACTTAGGTAATTCTTTTACCTTACAAACATCTCATTATTACCATAATAATGACAATGTCGTTAAGATATATTAACATTAGAAAGTAATTTGCACGCTCCCACTACCCTTTTATCACATATGTATTCTATATACTTTGACAAGATCAGACAATCTGACGATATCAAAAATAGAGAACACATATTTCTAGAAGACTTATCCGAGTCTACAATAGGCTCTATAAGCTTAGCACAAAACTGCGATCTAAACAGAACACAAACACTAGGGCCATTCCAGAATGAACTCTTCAAATAAAGAAATCACAACTGATCTCTTATCTGAATAAGTCATTCAAAAACGCCATTTTGCATTCTTTAGTTAAAATGTACAGTTTCATATTAACATTAACCAATATATCTCTAATTGTTCATTTAGTTTGACTAGAGATAAGTTTTCTCAGAATCTACAATAGATTGCTGAGTATAACTTTTCTCACTGTCATACTGTAAAGGTCAAACCTTTAATAAGCTCACACATGCTTTTGCTCCGCAAAAAATTAGCACATTTTATGAACTAATTCATAATGAAAGCTTAATCAAGTTCAAAAACTTGATCGTAGTAAGCTATGAACAATCTTAGATCTATGGTTCAATGGTGATCTTCCAGAATCGATATCAAATATAGCTTCTATTATAAGTCATAGGATAATTTTTCTTCAATAAGAAAACAACTGAACCATTAAGTATCAAATACTCGTAAATGATTCTGATATCCTATTAGACTTATATAGAAGATGTATAAGGGTTGTTTCATCTTATTAATTACATAGTTCCAATTATAATTTATCATTCTCACATTTGACTTCAATAAGTCAAGTCTTTGTTACAATAGTTAACATCAGATGTTACACACCAAGTAATAAAACAATTTTATTACTTAGGATCGTAGGAAAGATATCCTATTAAATAGAATACAATATTCTATTAAATAGAATAAATGATAAACTTTTACTTATACCTCCAAGGTGTAAGTAATTTCCATTATATAACTATTATATAAAAGAAAGATTCAAATCTCAAACTTTTCAAGATTCGAATTTTCTACCTAACATATCATATATGTAACTGTAGAAATAAATGGAACATTAATTAAAGAGATGTATTAGTGTTACTGGAGCATATCCCCAAGAGTATTGAAACTAATTCGGTAACATTCAATATCAAACGAATCAAATCATATAAGATTCGACTGCTCCCACTACCCAATTCCATCAAGTTGGAATCGTGGAAGAATAATATTGAATATAAATCATATTCACTGAATAACCTTAGAACTAATTGCTTTAAATTCAAATGTTTGATCGTATCAAAGATCTTTGAACAGTTCAAAAACATGTAATGAATTTTAAGGATCAAGTTTTCAAAATACTTTAGATAGAATATATTTGAACAAGTAAAAAATGTTCAATCTACGTTTCATCAGAACAGATTGAAAGTTCTTGATACTTTCAAGACTTTCAATATGTGCTCCTTCAGAAACACGTAACTAAGTTATGACAATTCATCAACCAAGTTACGAAATAAAGAAAACTACCTTAAGCAATTATTATTTATTAAACTACATAATCCAATGTATCAGTTTAAATAAATTTGGTGGTCCAATGATAATCATTGGTTAAACGAGATCTTAATCACTTTCCTGAATACAATATTCATTAAATGGATAAGGATGTGTGGTGTGATCTAGTATCAAACCATCCTTTACCATACGGAATAAGCATCCAATGCTTAAGTGATTAAATTCATAAAGCACCGTTCTAAATTATTTACTTTACCGAATAATTTTTCTTAATGTTTATCTCTACGTCAATGACACTACTAGTTATTATAAAATATGTAACAATTGTTTATAAAGAACAAGTGACTATCCAATAGTCGCGAGTTCCGATATCAAATATCAAAACAATTGTTAACCAATATTTCAAATAACTAGACGGGAGATCTGGTATCCAATACCTATAGTTGTAGTATTTGTGAAAATCAATATTTTCTATACACAACTATACGCATCTCCTTTCTTTAGCTTTACTATTTGCATTCAACTATTCACAACAATTGTAAATAATTGATTAGCAAATTGTGTCGGACACATTACCTCTAAAGGTAGTTAAAGCTTAGAAACGTCATTACTAGATAAACAAATACTTAATAGGGCTTTCTTAATGCCAGTCAAGAATCTCGAGACATGAACTAATTCAAGTCAATTCTTACTGCATAAGAAACTATTCTCTCTAAAGTATTATATCTTAAAAGGGATATCTATCTAGATTATCTATCATGACATAGAAACTAAGTCATTAACCATCTTTATTTTTGAAGAAAATCGGAACAATAGTTCCCGATGGTTTAGACCAATCTAATAATATCCTAGCCTAATAGTATCTAGAACATATTCTAGAATAACTGCAACCAAGAGTCAAGTCAGATAACATATCAAAATATGTGTGCAGTGAATTAAAAGTTTAATTCTATATAATATAGATTAAGGAAATCAAATAAGCGGCTATTTCCATAATAATACACACTGCCAAAGTTAAGGAATTTTTAAACTTAGCAGTGCCTCCCACTATTTTACGTAATACCGTAATCCCCAATGGAAAAATGAGAATTCAATAATTAAATCGAATTCCATAATGGGAAGTGGACCCCATGAATATATTTCGACTCACAGCAGAGGCACGGTCTCGCCTACGTATATTCACAGGTAAACAACTCATTGTCAATCACTCACTAGTGACTCCAAGCTTCCGGTCTGGTCGTTTCTCGTTGTCGCTGCTAAGGCAGGCCCACAAGGAGACATACCAAGGTTAAACTCATCAATGATAAACTCAAGTTACTTGCGTAA
The DNA here is from genome assembly GCA_019454045.1 of Zanthoxylum bungeanum. NCBI lineage: Eukaryota > Viridiplantae > Streptophyta > Magnoliopsida > Sapindales > Rutaceae > Zanthoxylum > Zanthoxylum bungeanum. The sequence goes on along the minus strand of SKCR01052997.1, from coordinate 19,189 downwards.
CCCTGACAGCTAGGGCACGTTCAGGATTCCGCTTTCGCTTGAATTTATCTAGTATCTAATATACATTCGGCATAAATAAATTTCTATCAGCTACATCCTCACAGCAGAGGCACGGTCTCGGATGTAGTCAACGAAAAGATATTTATAAACTGTATTGACAAGACGAACCAAGAAACAAGTATTCCAAATACTAGTTACTTTAAAACCTTATTAAGTGGGGATATTCTATTAAGCGTCATACACCCTATATCTAATCAAATTAGATTATAACATGCGTGTATAAAGTCAAGAAAACATGATTAAACATTGAATAAAAAACAAGCTAATCATTTATGGAGGCCTAGAATCAAACTCGCTCTGATACCATTTTGTAGGGGTTTTAGGGGCTAAATCCGGTAACGCAGCGGAAGCGGTGGAAAATCAAATTTTCCGATTTCAAAACTTTTTCTCGGATGAATTAAATAAACATATTTATTTAATTATCAAATAATCAAATTAAGAAATAAAATTCAATAAATCATATTTAAGTGAATTTACCGAATTGCCTTTATACTTGGTATTTTGTCCATTTTAGTCCGAAATTGATCTAATCAATTTTGAATGATTCTAAATCATTTCTAAGATGAACTTAGCATGTTCAAAACATCAAAACACCAAAAGCAACACAAATGCCCAAATTAGTCATTTGGCCGAATGCACCACTTTGGTGCCAAAGTGTGCACTTTGTCATTTCATGCATCAAAACACATCAAGATGTAATCCAATGAACATGAAACTTTATATGCATCATATAAACATCCAAATGAACAACATATATGAAAAGCCCCAAATTTGGAAATTGTCATGAACCCTAATTTTTCAATTTCATCAAATTGGACAAATTAGACCAAATTGGTTAAATCCAATACTTCAATCATGTTTCTTCCATCCAATAAAAGTCTCAACACAATGAAACAACTCAAGATCAAATCTAGGTCATCTAACAGTGGGTCAACAACTCTATATTAGAAACAAGGTTTCCAAAACCATAAAAGAATACTTATAACTACACTAGTCACAAGCTTTCTCCATTATACATGCTCATCACTTTCATCAAAGTTCACAACCAAATAAAACACAAACTATAAGAAGAGAGACAACAACAAAGCAACACAAAATGATGCTAAGCATGTTAGAAATTATTTTCATGTTGAAGACTTTGAAAGATAACTTACAAAATCATAATTTTCCAAGCCATCTTCCTTTAGGCTTCAAGCTTTTCTCTCAACTTCTTTTATGTTTATTTTGGTATCAAATGAACTCTCTAACCCTAAAATGAAATGAAACAATATATACCTCCTCCAAAAGAAGCCTTGGCCGAAATTGGTGGAGAAATATACAAAATATCATGATATTTTATTTCATTTAATTTTTCTTATCAACTTGCAACTTTAATCATCAAACAATTTAATGAATAAAGTAAGTCAACAATTGCAACTCAAAAATATAACCATTATATTTAATTAAGGGTCTTGGCCGAAATTATGTATACATATATACCAAAATTTCATTTCAAATTCATTTAACAAAAATTTTATCAACTTGATTAAATATCTAAAAAACACTTTATTAGATATTTATCGCTTGGTCAACAAAGGCAACCATGCCATTTAATTCAAATTTCCTAAGTTAATATATTTATATTTTAATTAATTTAATCATTTAACAATTAAATAATTAATTAATTAATCAAATACAAATATATTAAATATATGTATAATATTTACATTAAATATCAAATACATATATTTATTTAGGATATTAGTTAAATATCTCAATTTGACTATTAATTAATGTGTATTTAAATTAATCAAGTATTAAATGTAAATACACAATAATTAACTAAATGACTATCGGGTCTCTTTAGCATGTATCTTGCGTTTAACCTTTAAACGACTTAGTAAATAATCAATATTATTTATTAATGTTGCTCTAGTGCTCTACGAGTATATTTCATTATTGAGACTCTCTAGATTCAGGTATATCCGTCACGAAATCCAATTTCATGTCCATAATTTATCCACCCGTAGATTATGATGATCACGGATAAACTAGCTGAATCATACAAGTCGAGGTCATTGCATACGTATAATCCATCCGTCACAGAAATCCAGATAATCCCAGAGATATAGATGTAAACGTCAAATCTCTATAGGTATTATCTCGTCGACGTATCTATTAGCAATCTCTAAATAACATTTGGAACTTACTTCTGAAGTATACTGTGGCCACAGATTTAACAGACTGCTAAAAATATATGGACTACATATGCTCTGTACACAGAACTGACAGATCCTATCTTGACACACACATGATATCCTAAGGATCGATCCACACCCAACGAACAGGCGGAGGTCTGATCTAAATAGATCGGTGACGTGACTGCCATCTAAGTGTAGAGGATGTCTCATACATCCACAGTGGTGTCTCAAGTCGAAGGACCACTATGCTACTCAACCCGAGAAGATTCTTATTGACGTTGGTGTACCATCCATTAAGAATCTTCGGTGAGCCGTTCAGTGTTTATACACAATAAACACCTACACGTCTATACGAGTCTCTCCAGACTCATGGTTCATTGAGATAAACCATCGGACCAAGTCTCGATATACGACATGTACTGGTCTCAACAGATTTGACTAACCGACCCGTGTTAGCAAATCTTGACCAGGAACTATGTTTGATAATATATATAACAGTGACACTTCCCAATGTCAATTACAAACTAACTTTGAAACTGTGTACTGCATTATATATTATCGGGCCTTTGTCTAATATATACATATCACTAAACCACATTTAGTTTCAATCTAATCGTAATCAGATCGAATACGTATATAAAAACAAGAGGTGCAACCATAAATAAGTAATATTATGGAATAATGGGATGTTCTTATTCATGAGTCAGACATAAATATGGTCCGAATTGGCGCTCTGAGCACCAACCCCAACAGATAATGCGGAATAGACTAGATTACTTGCTGTGTTCGCACTTCTGGGTAGTGACGAATAATGTTGCCAACACTTTCTTCAAGACACAGAAGCAGTTGAGTCCTAAGCAAGCGAGGTGGCAAAAGATGCTTGCTGAATTTAATTTTGAGTGGGAGTACCGACCTGGGAGGCATAACCAAGTTGCGGATGCTCTTAGTCGCAAGGCTGTAGCGGAGGTAGTGGCGGCAATTTCGGTTTTGGAGAGCGATTTTCTGGATAGAATCAGGGAAGAATCACCATTGGATAAGGTTTATCAACGGCTAGTGGGGAAAGTCGCTGATGGTCAAATATTGGGTATATGATGGTTTGCTCTATGCAAATGGATGTATGCCCTTTGTTCCGAGTTATGGGAACCTCAGGAGGGAGTTGCTGAGGGATACACATGATGCTTAGTGGGCGGGACATCCAGGTGTTGAGAGAACATTGGCTTTGCTGGCTCGGAGTTGGTATTAGCCAATGATGGAACATGACATTAAGGCCTATGTGATCTTGCCTAGTCTGACAATTTGATAAAACAGAGAGAAAGAATGAGGCAGGGATGCTACAACCCCTACCCATTCCGAAAAACCATGGAAAAGTGTTTCTATGGACTTCATTGGGGGATTTCCAATAGTGCAAGGGTATGGTTCAGTGCTGGTAGTAGTGGATCGGTTCTCCAAGTATAATGTGTTCATGGCAGCGCTGCATGCGTGCCCTGAGGAGGAAACCGCACACCTATTTTTCAGAGATAAGGTTAAATATTTTGGGTTGCCGCAAGAAATAGTGAGTGACAGAGACACACGGTTCACAGGTCGATTGTGAACTGAGTTATTTGGCTTGATAGGGTCAGACTTGAAATTTTCTACAACAAATCATCCTCAGACAGATGGTCAGACGGAAAGGGTAAATGGGTTGCTGGAAGAATATTTGAGGCATTTTGTCACTGCGAGTCAGAAAAATTGGGTAGAGCTATTGGATGTGGCTCAGTTCTCGTACAACTTGTACAAGAGCTCATCAACGAGGATGAGTCCTTTTGAGATAGTGTTGGGGCAGCAACCGCTGACTCCACATGAGGTGATCAAGCAGCGCACTAGAGACAAATGTCCTGCCGCGTATAGATTTATGCGAGAGAAGCATGAGTTGCTAGAAGAGGCGAGGGATAGCCTTCAGAAGGCAGTGCGACGAATGAGGAAGTATGCTGATAAGAAGAGAAGGCCACTGGAATTTCAAGTGGGTGACCGAGTGTTACTGAAATTGACTCCTCAGATTTGGAAGAAAATCAGCAGTAATACAGTGCATCGTGGGTTGGTGCCAAAATTTGATGGTACATTTGAAGTAGTGAAACGAGTTGGTCAAGTAGCTTATAGATTGAAGCTGCCGAATAGGATCAAAGTGCATCCTACATTCCATGTGAGTTTCTTGAAGCCATTCAATGAAAACAATGATGAGAGTCGGGTTCAGAAAAGTCGAGCTCCGCCAACAATTCGGAAACAGTTTGACAAGAAAATTGAGAAGATATTGGATCATAGGGTGATGGGGCGGAGTAAGAAGAATTGGATGAAAAATTTCTTGGTTCAGTGGAAGGGTTGCACTGAGGTAGATGCAACTTGGGAACAAAATACTACTTTGTGGTAATTTGAGAGGGAAGTCCAGACATATATTGACTCAGTTGTGACGAGGGAGTCACCTAGCACTACAAGAATTATGGCTTTTAGCGTCCAACAATTTAGCGTCGAAATAAATTTCGACGCTAAAAATCACTTTTAGCGTCGTAATTAATATGCGACGCCAAATATCAAGATTTTAGCCACGAAAATAATTTTCGACGCCAAATATTCAACTTTTTTCGTCGAAAACACTTATCGACGCTAAAAGTACTCTTATAGCGTCGAATAATTTTCGACGCTAAATTATTTTACTATTCCAATAATTTTTGGCTCTAAATGTTATACTTTTAGCGTCAAAAATATTAGTCAACACCAAAAACTAGAAATTTAGCGTCGACTAAGTAGCGTCGCTAAAGGTTTATGAAGATTCCACCGACAATCCTTTAATCTTTAGCGTCTAAATTTAAGTCGACGCTAAAAATCAGACATTTAGCATTGAAATAGGTGATTCGACGCTAAAAAAACAAAAATTAGCGTCGAATTTAATGTTTCGACGCTAAATATAGATTAAAATGCAGAATGTCACCAACCCTTCTCCCCCTCTGTTTTTTCTCCCATTCTCTTCATTTTCATCATCTGAAATCTCAGAATCTGTCATCTGCAACCTCACAACTCTCTTACAAATTTTCAATAAAATTGTAATTAATTTTCCATATGGTAAATCTTCTTTTATATTTCTTTATTATTTTTCAATTTTTATGATTATGTTTATTATATACTTTTTGTTAGTGGTTTATGGTTCATATATGTAGATTAAGTTAATTAATTAACTAAATAGAATTTTTCTGTAAACTATTTACTTTATCAACTAAATATATATATGTATATGCTTAAATAAATAATTAATGAATTATTAATATTGATGAGTGTAATATGATATTTAATAATTATATTATTATATTTAGGTATTTCGCTGAAATAAATAGAAATTGGATGAGCTCGCTGGATATATTGAGTGTTGAATATCGTAATGGAGTGTATGAGTTCATGGAAGTCGCAAAGCAACACATTGATGTAGAAGGTCGTGTTCGGTGTCCATGTACAAATTGTTTGAATAGGAAAATGAAACGGTTAGATGAAGTTCATAATCATTTATACATGCCAGGAATATCACCAACTTACCGTACGTGGATTTATCACGGTGAGCAGTATCATTCTCAGTCACGATTTATTGATTCTGGCGAAGGGAGCAGTAGTTACAATCAACCTACAAACGATGAGATAACCGATGCTTTGCATGACTTACAAGGTCCACAACTTGGTCATAGTGTCAGTGGTGACATGCCAATGTTAAGTGGAAATGATCAAAATTTATTTAGTGAACTACTTGATGAGGCAAAAAAAATTCCATTTGAAGGTGCTGGAATGTCGATCTTGAATTTTGTTGTGAAATTATTACACATTAAAGTGATCAACAGAATGACCAACAAAAGTATTGATATGATGCTAGAGTTACTGGGCCAAATGTTACCGGTTGGAAGCGAATTGCCTAAGTTGTACTACGAGGCAAAGAAAATTTTGCGTGATCTGGGAATGGGGTATGAATCCATTCATGCTTGTAAGTATGATTGTGTATTATTTCATGCCGAGTATAAATCACTTGAATATTTTCCGATATGTGGTGAAAGTCGGTACAAAATCCGTAGTATGGGGAAGAAAGTGCCTCAAAAGATATTACGATATTTCCCTTTAACGCCCAGGCTGCAGAGATTGTTCATGTCACGACACATAGCGACTGACATGATGTGGCATCATGAAAAGAAGATCGGTGCGGAGGGCATACTTAGACATCCTGCGGATGGAACCGAGTGGAAGGAATTTGATGACATGTACCCCCGTTTCGCTGAGGACCCCCGTAATGTCAGGTTAGGTCTTGCCTCTGATGGTTTTAACCCATTTGGGAATATGTACAACTCTTATAGCATGTGGCTCGTTATTGTTATTCCATATAACTTACCTCCATGGAAATGTATGAAGGATCCGTTTATGTTTATGTCATTGCTTATCCCTGGTCCACGTTCCCTTGGTAAAGATATGAATATTTACTTGAGACCATTGATCGAGGAGTTACAAACATTATGGAATGTGGGTGTGCATACCTATGATGCAGCTTTCGAGCGGTATTTTCAGATGCATGCCGCATAATTATGGACCATTAATGATTTTCCAGCTTATGGTTTATTATCTGGATGGAGCACTAAGAGATACATGGCATGTCCAGTTTGTGCGGGTCAAACACATTCGCAACGATTACGGAATAAAATAGGATACACAGGGCACAAGAGATTTCTTTAGTTGAGTCATCCTTGGCGGATGAGTAAATTATTTAACGGTCAACATGAACCTCAGAGTATGCCCAGTCCATTGTCTGGATTCGACATAATTTGCCAACATCAACATCTCAGAGACAGCACACCAGGTAAACATCCTAATAATAGAGATAAAAATCAAAAACGCTTACTTGAAGAGTTGAATTGGACAGGAAATAATATTTTCTTTGAGTTAGAATATTGGGGGACTCTGAGTTTGCGACATAATTTGGATGTAATGCATATAGAAAAAAACATTTGTGAGAGTTTAGTGGGCACACTATTCAATATTTCGGGTAAGACAAAAGAAACTGTAAATGCTAGATTGGACCTACAAGATCTTAGAATTCGTAGTGAATTGCATTTACAAGTCACTTCTCGAGGTCTTATTAAGCCACCTGCTAGTTATGTGCTCACTCAATCGGAGAGAAAATCATTCTGTGATTGGCTGAAAATGGTTAAATTCCCTGATGATTATGCATCGAATATTGGGAGCTGGGTCAGAGATGATACAATAACGGGATTAAAGAGTCACGATTGTCATGTGCTTCTCGAGATTCTCCTTCCTGTTGGCATTCGACCTTATCTCCCCCCGAATGTATGCGACGTCGTACTTGATCTATGTGGCTTCTTTAAACAATTATGTCAGAGGACATTAACCACAACTGTTATTGACGAACTTGAGCGAGGAATCGTGATAATCCTATGCAAGCTGGAGCGAATTTTGCCACCCACTTTTTTTGATGTAATGGTACATCTGGCCGTGCTTTTACCGGCTGAAGCTAGAAAGGGAGGTCCTGTCCATTACAGATGGATGTATCCCATTGAGAGGTACTATATATATACAGTTTTAATATTACATTCTTAAATTTTTACTTTGTATTGAATTAGTATTAATGCAAACTTGTTGTCATATCTGCAGGGCTTTGGGAGATTACAAACAATATGTGAAAAATAAGGCGTGCCCTGAAGGGTCAATAGATGAAGCTGTTGTAATAAGTGAAGCAATAACATTTTGTTCGATGTACATGCAGAATATTGAAACTCATTTTAATCATCGGCCACGAAACTATGATGGAGATGCAAGTAATTCGCAAGATATCACAGTGTTCCGTCAAAATTTCAGACCATTTGGAGCAGTAGGTGTCAAATTACTAACCCTTTAGGAAGTTCAACGTGCACATTGGTTTATATTGAGTAATTGTGATAAAGTGAAAACGTATTTAACATAAGATTTTCTGGTGCATAACCATAGTATTTTTACCATACATTAACCTAACTCATTTTTTGTAGGCAACATCTAACAATGCTATAATGTGGTGGTGACCATAACGTTGATGGAACACACAAAAAAGAATTTCCTAAATGGTTTGAGACAACTCTAAGGCCTAACATTTTATATTTATTTTTATCCTAACATTAAATATTTCAGTTTGTTATATTAACACATCTATTTCTCTCATTGTTAGATTAACAACCAAGTGCAAAATGATCAATTGGACTCGTCATCCTCGTTGGTTTATTTGGCTTATTGGCCTTAAAAGCAGGCTTATGAATACAGTGGATGCATTGTCAATGGAGTTAGATTTCATACCGAACAGCAAGATGTTACTCGTGTAACTCATAATTATGGAATTGTAGTCCAAGGATGTTGGAAAATTATGACCCATAGCGTCACTATTTGTACAGATCATGGTGTTGTTTTACAAATTAACTATGTGACAAAGGAGATTGCACTCTTATCATTTGTGATTAGATCACCAAGATGTATAAATGATAGGAGGTCCCTATGATTTGTTCCTGGATTGAGATGATATGAGACAATATCAATCCACGAAAGATAAATCATTAAATATCCCTAGTCAGAGTATTATCGAGATTGGACATCGATAATGCCTAAAAGACTAGTATTACACTTGTTCGCGTTGTGAGGGCATAACGTCATAGTTCTCATATATTTGGGTTTAGGATACTCATGCAAGTGTAATAGGAAGTTGTATTTTACCGATGGTACGGGAAACAGCTTTGCTCTGGATAGACCCCCTCGGAATTCCATTGGTAGTATGATTATGTGTCTATGGAAGTCCGAAAGCAGGGTAGGTCATCCAGGGCTTTAACAAGTTCTGTGTACGCCTTTGGTGGGTATATTGAGAATCGTAGTGTGTTGGGTGTGATGTCAAGACGGAAGTATCACTCCAGTCATATGGAGATGATGGCCACGTAGGATACGAGACTGGTTCTCTTAAATGCTGCATCTATCAGGATATTATGACTAGGTCATGTATATCCGATTAGAGAGACTAGTTACCAGAGATCTGATATGTGCTTCGTACGGGGAAGACACAATTCCAGCCCCAGGCCTAGCACTTGACCATCCGATAGTGGATCGAAATACACAATACTATGTATACTACACCTGATATAGATCGCTATATTCATGTAAGGATATTTCTGGAGAATTGGGTAGACATGGCGCTTTGCTAGAAGCCAACCTTGTCTTGTAAGTCGGTATAAATATAGTACTAGGTACTTACGTGTTCGGATAGTCCGACGACCGAATTTACTGCAAACATATCTGGGGATCTCATGGGTCACTTCCCGAAGATTCACCGATGACGTATGACTCGCACTTTAATTAATCTGGGATTAATTAGATGAGAGAGAAAATTAATCTGGATTAATTGCGGAGATATTTTATCTGGGATAAAATATCAATAAAAGAGAGATAACGATTAATTTGGAATTAATCGATAAAATAATATATTTGATATATTATACGAAATTGGGGCGAACGAGTTAATTTAGAATTAATTCGTTAGCGATGTGAATAGTGATTTCGCTAGGCATAATCATTTAATTGCGTCGCAACGGAAAATTCATTAATTTGGAATTAGTGAACCCGAGCCTGAGAGTGTTTACGAGCGCATTCGCATTCCGAATTTGAATGCGACACACAAGTCACATCAAGTGTCAAATTGCTAGTCGCATCAAGCGTCAAATCATTAGTCACTTTGAGTGATGTGACAACTTGTCACTTGATTGATGGATTGATGGAAGTAGTTGGCAAGCTTTAATGCTTGACTTTTGGAAAGAGAAATTGGTAATTAATTTTGGAAATTAAATTTGTGTATTAGATACACTTTTTCCAACAACAAACTAACTCTCTCTCTTTTTCTTCTTCATCTCTCTCACACGCCCATTAGGGCTGTTCTTATTCTTCTGTTTTATGGTCCAAAACCGAGAGACAAAAGAAGCAAGGATTGATTTTTGTGGCAAAAATCAAAGGTGCTAGCACACATTTGGGTCTTGCAAAGGTGATAGGGAAACCCACCTGTGAGCATGGGATTTCATCACAAAGCTTGGAGCTTTCATGGAGGACCAAAGCCGAAAATGGAGAAGAAAAATCATTGCCACTGCCGTGACTTGGAGGAGGCAGAAAATGGATTTTTGTTGCCACCGCATCGCTCAACTGCTCGATGTAAGTATTCCACAACTTCGTTGATTGTATTCACATGTGTTTTATTCTTGTTATTCGATCCTAGGGACCGTAGAAACTCCAACAATGGTATCAGAGCGGAATAAAAGCATGAAATTTGATTTAGGGCTTAAAATTTGGGTAAATTGATTTGAGCATGATTTGGTTAAATTGTTTGATTGATTATGTTTAAATGATATTTAATGAAGTTTGATTGGATCAATTTCATGAAATTGTGATTGGATCATTTTTCCCCTTTTTGGATGGCTTGGCCGAATCCTTCACTAGCCCTAATGTCTTGGATTTTTGATTTTCGATTCATTGGATGAGTTGGAATCATTCTGGAAATGTTGATTGTGGATTTAATTTGATTGAAACCGAATCGATTTTGAAAATCCCCTTTTGACGAGACTATATGAGCATGTTTGGGTTTGATTTTTTGATATAATGTGTTGGACATGTTTTGTTGTTAATAAGCATGATTAATTGTACAAATTTGTGTTTTGGAAATATTGATTTGGATAATTAATTGTGTAATACACTTGAGTTAATTTAATTGAGAAATTTGGAATTTTTGGAATTAAATTATTTGGGCTTTAATTGGATTTGGGCTTGTAATGTTGTAAATGGGCTAATTGGGCTTGGTTGTACCAAGTTAGGTTTAGGCTAAATTGGTTGGATCCAATTAGGCCCAAAACCGCTTCTATAATGCCCAAATGCGACTAATGGACCTTTAATTATTTAATTGGGCCTAATGGGCCTAAATTGCTTTCTAGGCTTATGGGGTAATTCCTTGATTGGGCTTTGGTTATTGGGTTTGACCCAAGTTGACCAAAAGTCCACGCCTTAAAGAAAATAATTGAAAGCTCATTGGACTTTAATTAAATTAACATTGGACGTTAATCGGGCTTTGAGACCCGTAACGATTAAATTTGGAATTTAAGTCGTAAAGGTTCGTTAATAAAGTGTATTATTTAATTTGGAATTAAATAGTGAATTAGTAGTAAATACATGTTAAATTGGATTTAATGTTGTAGTTTAATTTAATTCAAGAATTCGTACTTTGAGTACTTATTCGCAAAACGAGTTGACTCGCGCAAAATCAAATCGTTGTTTGAACATTGGATGGTCATTAATTATCAGATTAATTAATTTGATTAGATTGATTGATAACATGCTTATGTGAATACATGGTTGCGATGCATGAATAATATATATCGGATGGATATTAGAAAGGTGGGGCAATTTTAGAAATTGTTGTAATAAATTTGGAATTTATTAATTGGACCTGCGTGTCCAGCCTATTACCTCTTTATTCTTTGTATTCTCTTCTCACTTATTCCCCTTAATGTAAATGAGGTTTCTTTAGAAGTGTAGTGTAACGGGTAGAAGCAAATACTTGTGCTAGCGGGAGAGAGGAAATAGAGAGATTTGTTCTAGGATCAATGTGTTAAGTATCTATCCGCATATCATTATTATTTATTTTATGCGCCTTATTATGTATTTAGAATGCATATTTAAGGGTGTATGATAATGAGACATTAACAAGATAATAAATTGGTTGCCAATTTGCATTCGAAAAACCCTCGCAAAATATTAAGCGTTTTTCCTTCAATTGAGTGATTCTTACTCAAGATCCGAGACTGGCATTGGTTTGTTGGCCAAAGTCAAGGCCTTTGTCCATTGAGGATGTGTTTGAATCACGAGAGCTTTGTTCCATATCAGTGTCTTGTCCAAGTTGTGATTTGTTGGCCAAAGTCAAGATCACTTCTTGTCCATCGACATTGATTACGAAGCTTTCCATGTGTTAGACAGTTATGACCCATAGCGTCACTATTTTGTAAATGATATTGTATTATTGTACAAAATTAACTATGTAGTAATGAAATTGCCTTTTACCGTTTTGTAATTTATTTACTTTGATATATAAATGGTAAGAGTCCCTATGATTAGTTCCGGATTGTGATGATATGAGACGGTATCAATCCATAAAGGTTTAATCATTAAATATCCCTAGTCGTAGTATTATCGAGATTGGACATCGATAATGCGGAATAGACTAGTACTGCACTTGTGCATGTTGTGAGGGCACAACGGCATAGTTCTCATATATTTAAGTATATGATACTTATGCAAGTGCGGTAGGAGGTTATGTTTTACCGATGGTACGGAAAACAGCTTCGCTCTGGATAGACCCCGCGGAATCCCATTGGTAGTATGTCTGCGTGTCTATGGGAGTCCGCTTCAGGGTAGGTGCATATGATCTTAACCTGAGACTTGCATCGCTAGTACTTACGACAATCGGTAAACTTTAGTTTTGGTGGTCCAGGGCTTTAACGGGTTCTGTGTACACCTCTTCTGGATTTATCGAGAATCGTAGTGTATTGGGTGTGATGTCAAGATGGAAGTATCACTTCAGACATATGGAGATGATGATCGCGAGGGATACAGAACTAGTACTCTATAATGGTTGCAACCATCGGGATAATATGACTAGGTCAGGATTATCCGATTCAAAGAGACTGGTTGCTTGATGTCCGATATGTGTATCGTACGGGGCAGACACATCTCCAGCCCCAGGCCTTACATGTGATCATCCGATACTGGTTAGATGACTTGAAACAATATGGAATGATGATTTGTAACTCGATTGGATTGAAAACGAAATCGGAACCATTTTAATCACCTTGGCCGAATGCTTGATGGAGGATTAGGGACTTGATTTTTTGATTAAATAATGTTGGACATATATTTAAGATAAAAATATGATTAATGGATTAATTTGATATTTTGGGAATATTGATTTAAAGGATTAATCATGATAATACACTTTAATTAATTAAGTTATAAAATTGGAATTTTAAAATTTGGTTAGTTGGGCTTAATTTTGAATTGGGCCTAAAACTATTATATTTGGACATAATGGGCTTGGTTGGGCCAAGTAGATTTGGACCATTTGGATGGGATCCAAAATGGGCCTAAATCACACCATTTAAGCCCAAATGTAATAAATGGGCTTTTATGTTTAATTGGGCCTTATAGGCTTGATATTGATTTTATGGCATATGAGGGTGATTCCTTATTGGGCTTGGTAATTGGGTTTGACCCATACATTGACCAAAACCCAAGCCTAAAGAAATCAATTAAAAGCCCATCGGACTTTAATTAAACTGACATTAGATGTTAGTTGGGCTTTGAGACCCGATTGTATTAGATTTGGAATCTAAGTTATAAAAGCACAATAAAAGTGTAAATATTTAATTTAGAATTAAATAATAGGATTAGTATTGAATACGACTTAAATTGGATTTAACGAGTAGTTCGATATAATTCGTGAATTCATACTATAAGTATTTATTCTCAAATTGAGTTGGACTCGCGCAAATGCAAACAATTGTTTGAACATTGTATTGTCACCTAATTAAAGACTAATTAATTGGATTTGATTGGTTGTATAACATGCCTTGAATGAATGAATGTGGATGTGATGTATGAATAGTGTATATCGGATGGATATTAGAAGGGAAGGGTAATTTTAGAAATTATTGTAAATTTAGAATTTATAAATTGGACCTGCGTGTCCAGCCTTTCTCTTATTGTCTCTTTGTATTCTCTTCTCACCTAATTCCCCTCAATGTAAATGAGGTTTCTCTTATTGTATTATGTAATTGGGTAAGAGTAGAATAGTGCTAGCGGGGAGAGGAAAGGGAGTGATTTGTTCTAGGAACAAGTTGTTGTTCATATCCATCCGTATATCGCTATTACTTTACTTTACGCGCTTTATGATGTTTTAGAAGCATGCTTAAGGGTGTATGATGATGAGACCTAACAAAGATAAATTAATTGGTTGCCAATTACGCGAAAAATCCCTCAAACAATATTAAGCGATTTTCCTTCAGTTGAATGATTCTTTCTCAAGATCCGAAATTGGCATTGGTTTGTTGGCCAAAGTCAAGACCTTTGTCAATTGAGGATGTGTTTGAATCATGAGAGTTTTGTTCCACATCGGTGTCCTGTCCAAGTTGTGATTTGTTGGCCAAAGTCAAGATCACTTCTTGTCCATCGACATTGATTACGAAACTTTCCTCGTCAATGGGTCCCGCTTAACTGGAATCATTAGGTTTGTTGTGTCAAAGCCAAGGCTTAGTTGATTCAGAGGAAATGGTTAGCAAAATGTATTGGATGCATTGACATATGTATATGTTTCGGACTTAGATGTCCACCTACCGGATCTAGGAATTGGATGGGATCCAATTGATCTTCGAGATCTACCTAGTTAAATATCATACAATTTGTTGGCCAAAGTCAAGGTTGTGTGTTATTTAACGGGATCCTAGCCCACTAGGAAATTGGATTTCCCGAGTACTCAACAGAGGGTTAGAGACTTGCAGAAATTAGTGGGAGGCTAGTATTGAATTTGCAATTATCGTTCAGATACTTAGCTTTACGCGCTTACACAACTTATTTCGTCATTAGTTGGACTAATACAATGTTATTTTTTTTATGTAACAGTTTGACTGTACCCACATATCGTTAACTAGATAATTAGATTATCGTAGTTAAGATGGCAAACAAAGGAAATGTCCGTGACATGATCATGGGTGATAATGTGTTCAAGGGCACCAACTTCGCCGACTGGGAAATGAACCTAAGGATAGTCCTTGGGGCGGAGAGGATACTGTATACGATAAAAAACCTCTCGGGCCTAAGCCCACTGAGCCACTTGAGCTGGAGTTATGGAAAACTCACAGTGATGATTGTGACACGGCTCAGTCGATCATGCTTGCTTCAATGACTCAACACTTTCGCCGCCAGAATAGGGACTTGGATCCTTATAATATGATGACAAGATTGCAAGATCTTCACCGCACTAATAAGCGGATGGCGAGGTACGAGTTAGTGAAGAAAATCTTTCGCTCCCGTATGACTGATGGTAGTTCTGTTGAGGTCAATGGGACTCAAATGATAGCCGATATTGATGAATTGGCTAATATGGGTATAGTCTTGGAGGCTGAGCTGTCTATAGATGTACTTCTACAGTCACTACCCGATACTTGGAAACAGATTGTCATCAACTACAAATTGATGAATTCGGATGATACTCTTGGAGAGTTATTATCGATTCTCAAGGAGTCAGAGAAAGAGCTTCTGAAAGGCAACAAGCGCGAGGCGCACTTTGCATCAACATCTCAAACGCCGAAAGCTGGGCTCAAGGCAACTGGGGGTGTTAAGAAGAAAAAGCATAGAAACAAAGGCAAGGCCAAGTCAACAAAGGCTTCTGGGAAGCCAAGGGACAAGTCTCAAGATGTTTGCCTGAAATGCGGCAAGAAAGGTCACTGGAAGCGTGACTGCCGCATGAACAAGGGACACAAGGAGGACATACAGGCGGGCAAGGCACCGGCCTCAGGTATGTTTGTTATTGAGATAAATATGACTACTTCTAGTCTTAATAAAAATTGGATTTTTGATTCTGGCTGTGGTTCTCATATTTGTACTGATGTGCAGGATCTGCATGATAGCAGGAGACTGGCTTCGGGGGAGGTAGATCTACGAGTTGGAAATGGAACTTCTGTTGCTGTTTTGGCCGTAGGCACTTTTGTTTTGGAACTGCCCTCGGGGCATGTACTTAAACTAAATGACTGTTATTTTGTTCCTAGTTTAACTAGGAATATTATTTCTGTATCTTTGTTAACCCAGTATGGGTACACTTTTGTATTTAAAAACACCAGGTGTTATTTATATAAAGATGATGCAGAAATTTGCACTGCCGATGCAAATAATGGTCTTTATATTTTGAATATAAATAAATCTCCAAAACGTAAAATAACAACAAAAGGCTCAAAATGAGTAATCCAAAGGAAGAAACTTATTTGTGGCATTGTCGTCTGGGACACATCAACAAGACTCGCATATCCACACTTTCGAAGAGTGGGTACTTGGACGGATTTGATCCAAATTCATATGACGTCTGCGAATCTTGTTTATTAGGCAAAATGCCTAAATCACCTTTTAGTGGTAAATGTGAACGCGCCACTGAACTGTTAGCCCTCGTTCATAGTGACGTTTGTGGGCCCATGTCTAGCCAGGCTAGAGGTGGATATCGATGCTTCGTAACCTTTACGGATGATGCATCACGTTATGGTTATGTGTATCTAATGATGCACAAGTCAGAAACTTTTGAGAAATTCAAAGAGTTTCGACACGAAGTTGAGAAACAAACAGGCAAGAGTATTAAGACATTACGGTCGGACCGTGGTGGCGAATACTTAAGTAATGAGTTTCAAGATTACTTGAAAGAATATGGTATTCTTTCACAGTGGACTCCTCCTGGAACACCACAATTAAATGGTGTGTCTGAACGGAGAAACCGTACCTTGCTTGACATGGTAAGGTCGATGATGAGTCGCACTGAGCTACCTATATCCTTCTGGGGACATGCATTAGAAAGTGCAATTCTTATTTTGAATAGGGTTCCGTCAAAGTCTGTTGAACAGACTCCGTATGAGATATGGACAGGAAAGAAACCAGGTTTCTCATTCCTGAAGATTTGGGGTTGCTGGGCATACGTCAAACATTTGGAAGGTACCAAACTTGAACCCAAATCAGATAAATGCCTTTTTGTTGGATATCCTAGGGAAACCAAAGGATATTACTTCTATTACCCACAAGAGAACAAAGTATGTGTTGCTCTACATGCAGTTTTCCTTGAGAAGGAATTCCTAAATGTAGTGTTTAGTGGGAGGAAAGTAGAACTCGATGAAAGTCGTAGTGATACTGTTCCTGGCAATGAATCGAGAACGGACATGAACAGTCCATCCAGGATGAGACTGAACCACAATCTTCAATTACACAAGGACTACGTAGGTCGGAGAGAGTCAGGGTAATACCTGAGAGGTATGGATTCCTGATCTCACCTCATGTAGATATTAATCTTATTGAGGATACTGAACCGGCTACGTATGAGGAAGCGATACAAGGTATCAAATCCACTTTATGGCAAGAGGCCATGAAGGCCGAAATGGATTCCATGTATACCAACCAAGTTTGGACACTAGTTGATGCACCAGAAGGCGTAAAGCCTATTGGATGCAAATGGGTCTTCAAGAAGAAGACCGACATGGATGGCAACGTACAAACGTACAAAGCTAGGCTCGTAGCGAAGGGGTATCGTCAACAACTTGGAGTTGATTATGACGAAACTTTCTCACCCGTTGCCATGATTAAATCCATTCGGATAATGCTTGCGATAGCTGCATATTACGATTACGAAATATGGCAGATGGATGTTAAAACCGCTTTCCTTACGGAAACCTGTTGGAGGATGTTTATATGCAACAACCTGACGGTTTTATCGCACCAAGACTTGCAAACAAGGTTTGTAAGTTAAATCGGTCCATTTATGGACTGAAGCAAGCATCGAGGTCATGGAACCAACGTTTTGATGAGGTCATAAAAGAATATGATTTCATTCAAAACGTAGATGATCCTTGTGTATATAAGAAGGTTAGTGGGAGTGCACTGACTTTTATTGTCCTTTATGTCGACGATGTATTGCTTATAGGCAATGACATTCCCATGTTAACGTCGGTGAAAGCTTGGCTTTCATTGAAATTCTCCATGAAAGATCTGGGAGAAGCAGCTTTTATTCTAGGAATAAAGATCTACCGGGATAGATCTAGAAGGCTACTTGGACTCTCCCAGAGTACATATATTGATAAAGTGTTGAAGAGATTCAACATGGATCAGTCCAAGAGGGGACTATTGCCAACATCACATGGCGTCTATCTATCTAGGGACATGTGTCCTAAAACACAAGATGAGAGAGACAACATGAGTCGGACTCCGTTCGCCTCGGCAGTCGGATCGATCATGTATGCCATGATATGTACACGACCTGATGTGTCCTATGCTTTGAGCATGTGCAGTCGATATCAGGCCGATCCAGGAAAGGATCACTGGATGGCGGTTAAGAGTATCCTTAGGTATCTTAAGAGAACTAAGGATGTTTTCTTAATCTATGGAGATGGAGAACTTGAGGTATCTGGGTATACCGATGCAAGTTTCCAAACCGATAGAGACGACTTCAAGTCGCAAACCGGGTACATATTTTGCTTGAATAACGGAGCAGTGAGAGTGGAAATCTTCCAAGCAAGATATTGTTGCCGATTAACAAACTGAAGCGGAGTACATTGCAGCAGGTGAAGCAGCAAAGGAAGCGGTTTGGATCCGAAAAATTGTTGGGGTGGTGCTCAGAGCGCCAATTCGGACCGTATTTATGTCTGATTCATGAATACGAACATCCCTTATTCCATAAATATACTTATTTATGGTTGCACCTCTTGTTCTTATATACGCATTCGATCTGATTACGATTAGATTGAAACTAAATGTGGTTTAGTGATATGTATATATTAGACAAAGGCCCGATAATATATAATGCAGTACACAGTTACAAAGTTAGTTTGTAATTGACATTGGGAAGTGTCACTGCTATATGTATATTATCAAACATAGTTCCTGGTCAAGATTTGCTAACACGGGTCGGTTAGTCAAATCTGTTGAGACCAGTACATGTCGTATATCGAGACTTGGTCCGATGGTTTATCCCAATGAACCATGAGTCTATGGAGACTCGTATAGACGTGTAGGTGTTTATAGTGGATAAACACTGAACGGCTTACCGAAGATTCTTAATGGATGGTACGCCAACGTCAATAACAATCTTCTCG